>OZ012739.1:397550763-397553263 GCA_963859935.3 Lathyrus sativus | reverse complement strand
AAGTGATCAACATTCAAGCTTCATGTACATTTACTCGATCATCTTTCAAGACTTGGACACAAGCTATGGTATATCAAAATTCTCTAATTTAATTGATATACAAGTGTTCAAATATTTTATCATTTGATCATAATGCATAAACATGTTTTTTAAACAATTGGAATTGGTATAACATTGTTTTATTAAGTATTTTTCTGAAAAATAACAGTGTTAACCGATTAACCATATAGGTTAACCGGTTAACCATTTCAAAACTTAAATTTTTTGGCCTAACGTTCCAGTGTTAACCGATTAACCATATAGGTTGACCGATTAACACTGAACGTTTTCTGAAAAATTGTTTTGTTTTCAATTCAAATATTGTGTAATTGTTATACCATTTCATCTTTTGAATTATACTTTAATATACCCTTTTGAAATGGTGTTTTGGCTCATATAAATTCTGATAATTTCAAATCAAAAAACACCTCCAACAATTTTCAAAAACAATCATTGAATCATATTCACTACTTTTCAAATAATTTCATATACATTCAAAAAGTGTTCGTACTTGCATAACCTTTCACATCCATTTGTTTGAACACTTGTATTGAGATTAAGTTGTGAATTCTGATTAAAGGAGAAGATCAATCTCTGTATTGATATTACTATTGTATTTTCAAATTATAAAAAGAATTACAGAATAGTCTGTTGTGACTTGTGATCCAGGATTGTTGGACACAAGGGTTAGTGTTTTGCAAGAGGATTGTTCTTGCACACTAGTTTGTTTTGTTGTTAGATTGTAGGCCTCATCGGTTGATGGTGTGATAGGTTGTACTTTCTAAAACAATAGTGAAAACTCTCTTTCATGTGGAAAGGGGAGTGGAGTACCTTCGGATTGTGAAGGGAACCACTATAAATCTTGGTGTCCACTTTCTTTATGCTTTCTACTGCATCCATCACCAAGAACATAACCAAAGAAAAATTAAATAACACCAAAAATATGAAAAAGTTTTAAAAGGCCTAATTCACCCCCCCCCCCCCTCTTAGGCATACTCTGAACTTACAATTGGCATCAGAGCAGGTTAAGTTAACCTGTTCCTAATGGTTCAGTATGGCTTCCGCAAGTACCAACTCGGTTTTCAAAGATGGTGGAAGTAGTAACAAGCCACCACTCTTTTCTGGAGAATATTTCGATTTTTAGAAAATCCGTATGAAAGCACATCTTGAGGCTCAAGGAGACGGTATATGGGAAACCGTAGAGACTGGTCCACATGTTCCTACAAGTGTGGTAAATCGTGTTGGAACTCCAAAGATAAAATCCTCATATGATGAAGATGACAATAAGAGAATTTTGAATGAGAAGAAAGCAATCAACATACTTCAAAGCGCTCTTAGTATGGACGAATTCTTCTGTATATCACAATGTAAATCAACAAAGGAGATTTGGGACACCTTGGTAGAAACGCATGAAGGGACAGCCGAAGTAAAAAGATCAAGACTTAATACTTTAAGTCAAGAATATGAAATGTTCCGTATGCAGCCTGGTGAATCCATTGTTGCCTTACAAAAGAGATTCGTTCATCTAACAAATCATTTGATTGCTCTTGGGAAAATCTTCACCAATGATGATCTCAACTTGAAAGTCCTAAGATCCTTAACAAGAGAATGGCAACCGAAGGTGACTGCTATTTCGGAAAAGAAGAGTCTTTCAACGATGACTTCCGCTTCCTTATTTGGCAAACTTAAAGAGCATGAACTAGAACTTGGAAGGCTTGAGAAGCATGAAAGTCAAGACAAGAAGTCCAAAGGAATTGCCTTGAAGATTGACACAAAGGATGACAAAAATGACGAATCTTCCGAAGACGAAAATTTCATGCTTCTAGTAAAGAAGCTTGGTAAGTTTTTTAATAATAATAATAATAATTATAATTCCTCTTTTTCTAAAAAGAATAGACATTTCAGGAAAAAGGAAATATCCACATCAAATCAAGAAGTTACATGTTACGAATGTGGGAAACAAGGTCACATAAAGCCAGATTGCCTGAAACTTGCAAATAAAGGAAAATTCAAAGGCAAAAAGGATTTCAAGAACAAAAAGGCTTATGTTGCGTGGGACGATAACGAGATAAGTTCATCATCAGAATCGGATAGCGATGAATGTGCAAATATGGCTTTAATGGCTTCACACCACTCCGATGAAGAAAATGAGGTATGCTTCAAGACAACGTCTAATCAATGGTATCTTAATAGCGGTTGCTCGAAGCATATGACGGGAGACATAAACAAATTTTCAAGTCTATCATTAAAGGCCAAAGGATACGTCACTTACGGTGATGATAATAAAGGAAAAATTCTTGGAGTTGGAACCGTTGGTGCACCTCCATGTACAATCATCGAAGACGTTCTTTATGTGGAAGGCCTTAAACACAACCTACTTAGCATAAGTCAATTGTGTGACAAAGGGTTCCGAATCAACTTCACAAAGGAGGAATGCTTGATAGAACACGAAGTCACTCAT
>OZ012739.1:397548619-397550263 GCA_963859935.3 Lathyrus sativus | reverse complement strand
AAACACGCACGTGCATACACTGACACACACACACATGAAAATACACACACAGACACACACACACACACGCACACATGCACACAAAGACACACACACACGCACACACAGACACAGACACACAAAAACAAGCGCGTGCGCATACAAAAATGCGCGCGCACACACGCGCACACACGGATGCACGCACGCAGGCATGCACGTGCACACACACACACACACACACAAACACGCACACGCGCGTGTTTCCCCCCCCACACACGCACACACACATTCACACACACGCGCGCACGCGCCCGCACACACATACACAAGCGCACACACACACACACACATGTGCACACACAAACACACAAGCGCGCCCGTCTGCACGTACGCTCTCTCTCTCTCTCTCTCTCTCTCTCACACACACACACACACACACACGTGTGCACACACAAACACACAAGCGGCCCGTCTGCGGGTACGCTCTCTCTCTCTCTCTCTCACACACACACACACACACATACGCACGCACGTTCACACATACACACATACGCAAAAACAAAGAAACGCGCGCGTGCGCAGGCGTTTACAAACACACACGCATGCGCACACACATACACACACGCATGCGCACACACACACACACGCACGTACACACATACACACACGTGCACACTCACACACACACACGCACATACAAACACACACACACACAACACATGTGAGCGCACACCCAAACACACAAACGCGCGCGCTTACGCAGGCATTTACACACACACGCATGCGCATGCACATACACACACACATGCACGCTCGCACGCACACACAGACACACACTCAAACACGCACTCACGCACGCACGCCCGCCCGCACGCACACACACACACACACACACACACACTCAAACACGCAGGCACGCACGCACGCGCAAAAACACACACACACACACACACCTGCACAGACACACATACACACACACACGCGCGTGCGTGAGCACTTAGACACACACACACAAACAAACGAGCGCGTACACACACAGACACAAACACA
This sequence comes from Lathyrus sativus, assembly GCA_963859935.3. Lineage (NCBI taxonomy): Eukaryota > Viridiplantae > Streptophyta > Magnoliopsida > Fabales > Fabaceae > Lathyrus > Lathyrus sativus. The sequence continues at coordinate 397,549,234 of OZ012739.1, read as the reverse complement.
AACACGCACACACACACAGAAAGAGACACACGCGTGCGCGCATGCACACAACCATGCGCGTGTCCGCGCGTACACACACGCTAACACGCACGCTCGCATGCACTATCGCATGCCGCTCGGCGCACATGCACACACACACACACACACGCACACTAACGCATGCACGCACGCACAAACACACACATACGCACTCGCGTGCACACAAACACGTGCGTGCACACACTGACACACACACACATGCACACACACACACGTGCGCAAACTCTCTTTCTCTCTCTCACACACACAGACACAAACACACACGTGCGCGCGTACACACACGCACACACCCACACACACGTGCGCACACACATACGTACACACACACGAACACACACAGACACACACACACACGCATACATAAATGCGCATGGACACACACACACACACGCACACACAAAGACACACACGCACGCACGCACGCAAACACATACACACTCACACACACACAGACGCACACACGCACTCGCATGCACAAAGACACACTCACACACACAGAGACTCACACACATAGACGCACACACGCACTCGCGTGTACACGCAGACACACCACACACACACACACACACACACACG
>OZ012739.1:397536119-397543619 GCA_963859935.3 Lathyrus sativus | reverse complement strand
ACACATATACACACGCGTGCGCACACACATACACACACGCGCGCACACACGCACAAACACGTGCGTGTGTGCGTGCAAACACACAAATGCGTATGCACACACACACACACGCATACACACACGCACTCACGCACGCACCCACCCACGCACACGCACACACACACACACGCACATGCATACACACAACCAAAAACGCGTGCGCGCACACACGCAAACACACACACGCACGCACGCAAGCACTACCGCACGCCGCTCGCGCACACACACACAAACACGTGCACACACACACACACATGTGTACACGCGCACACATACACACACACACACACACACACACGTGCGCGCGCATACACGCACACACACATACACAAACACACGCATACATACACATACACGCACACACTCACACATGCACACACACAAACATGCAGGCACGCACGCGCACACACACTCCTGGACACACACGCGTGCGCGCACGCTTAGACCCACACACACAAACACACGCGCATGCGCATAGACAGACACAAACACATACACACACACACAAAAACACACGAGTGCACGCACGTACACCCATAAGCGTGTGCACGCTCGCACACGCACGCTCGCATGCACTAACGCACGCTGCTCGCACACAGAACACACACACGCGTGCGTACACACACACACACGCGCACCCATATACACAGTTACAAGCACACACACGCGTGAGCGCGCACACGCACACACACACGCATGCACGCGCACACATAAGCACATACAAACACATACACACAGACACACACACACGCACGCACGCGCGCACACACACACACGTGCCCACACACTCTCTCTCTCACACACACACACTCACACAGACTCACACACATGCACGCAAGCACACGCACGCACACACACACACGCACACATACGCACACGCACACACACGTACGCGCACACACAAACACACGTCCGCGAGTGTATGTGCAGGAATTTACACACACACGCATGCGCACGCACATACACACACACATGCACACTCGCACGCACCCACTCGCACACGCATACATATACACACGCGTGTGCACACACACACACACGCACACCCATACACATATACACACGCGTGCGCACACACACACACACGTGCGCACACACACACACGTACCCATACATGCGTGCGCAAACACATAAACGCGTGCGCGCGCACACACGCACACACACACACACACACTCACGCACGCACGCGCACACGCACACACACAAACACATGTGTGCTCGCGTGCGCTTCCGCAAACACACGCGTGTGCGCACACACACGTGCGCACACGCATACACACACAAAAATGTGTGCCCGCGCACACGCACACATATATACACACACGTGCACACACAGACACACACATACGCACGCACACACGCAAATACGTACAAACTCACACACACACACACGGACACATACACGCAATCGCGTGCACAAAAACGCACGTGCGCACACACATACACAAGAATCCGCGCGCATGCGCCCACTCAAACACACACGCGCGTGCGCGCACATATATGCACGTGCACACGCACACGCACACACACACACAAACCCACGTGCACACATACACGCACACACATACACACGCACAAACACACACGCTGTGCACTCACACACTTTCTCTCACACACACTCACACACACACATACAAACACGTGCGCGCATACAAACACATACCCACGCGCGTGCAAACACGCTTACATACACACACACACACACACGCATGCGCATGCACCCACACACACACACATGAACGCACGCACACACGCACATAGATACACACACGTGCACACACAGACACACACGTACGCACGCACACACGCACACACACATACGCGCACGCAGACTCACACGCACGCACGTATGCGTACGCGCAAGGACACACGCACACACACACACACAAAAATATGCACACACACACACACGTGCGCGCACACCTAAACACACAAGCGCGCGCGTGTGCGCAGGAATTTACACACACGCATGCGCATGCGCACGCACATACCCACCCACATGCACACGCAAACATACACACGCGCACGTGCACACACACACGCACACACCCACACACATATACACACGCGTGCGCACACACTCACACACACACACATACACACACGTGCGCACACACACACACACACATACATGTGCGTGCAAACACATAAATGCGTGCATGCACACACACAAACACATACACACACACTCACGCATGCACGAATGCACGCACCCACACACACACGCACACGCACACGGAAAAACACACGTGTGCACGCGTGCACTGCGGCAAACACACGCGTGCACACACGCACACACACACGCACACACGCATGCACTAACACACGCCGCTCGCACACACACACGTGCACACACACACACACGCATACAAACAGGCGCGCACATAGACACACACAGGTGCGCACACACACACACACACACACACATACATGCGCGTGCAAACACATAAACGCGTGCGTGCACACACACAAACACATACACACACACTCACACACGCACGCATGCACGCACCCACACACACACGCACACGCACACGGAAAAACACACGTGTGCACGCGTGCGCTGCGGCAAACACACGCGTGCACACACGCACACACACGCACGCACGCATGCACTAACACACGCTGCTCGCACACACACACGTGCACACACACACACACACACACACATACAAACAGGCGCGCACATAGACACACACACGTGCACACACAGACACACACGCACGCACGCATGCAAATACATACAAACTCACAAACACACAGACGCACACACGCACTCGCGTGCACAAGAACTCCTGCGTGCACACACAAGCACACACAAATAGACATACATACACACGAATACACGCGCATGCGCACACCCACACACGCGTGCGCTCACATACATACACACGCACACGCATGCACAGACACAAACACGCACACGCACACGCGCACGCACACACAGACGCGCATGCACACACACACACACGCTAACACACACACACACACACGCACAAACACACACGTGTGTGCGCTCACACACTCCCTCTCACAGACACTCACACAAACACACACACAAACACGTGCGCGCATACACACACACACACGCATGTGCATGCACGCACACACACACACGCACGCACGCACACACACTCACATACGCTCACAGGCACAGACACGCGCGCGTATACGCACACACACACACACACGCGCGTGTAGGCACGCACACGCGCGTGTACGAACACACATGCGCGCGTGTACGCACACACACGCGCGTGTACGCACCCACACGCACACACACACACGCATGTGCATGCACACACACACACGCACGCACACACACACATACACTCACAGGCACACACACGCGCGCGTGTACGCACGCACACACACACATACACATAAACATGTGTGCGCACACTTTCTCTCTCTCTCTCTCTCTCTCTCTCTCACACACACACACACACACGTACATGCGCACATACACACACAAGCACACGTGCGCGTGCGGGCAAACACACACACACGCGTGCGCACACACACGCACACACATACACACACACGCACTCACGCATGCACGCACGCACCCACACACACAGTTACACGCGCACACACACACACACGCGCATGCGCGCGCACTCGCACACACATACGTAGGCAGATACGCACGCACGCACGCGCACACACAATCACACACAGACACCCAAACATAAACGTGCGCGTGCACTCACACACACTCTCTCTCTCTCACACACACACATACACATGCACGCATACACACACGCTCGCAAGCACGCGCACGCGCAAACACTCGCAGACACACAGACACAAACACGTGCGCGTGCACAAAAAGACACGCGCGCGCGCACACTTACACACAGGCGTGCACGCACACTCGCTCACACACACACACACACGTGCGCACACACGCACACACACTTATACAGACATACGCACACGTGCACGTGAACACACGCACACACACACGCACACACGTATGCTCACACTGTCACACGCACACATTAACGCGCGTGCACACACACAAGCACACACACACACACGCACAAACACACACGCGTGTGCGTTCACACACTATCTCTCACACACTCTCACACATACAAATACACAAACACGTACGCGCACACAAACACATGCGCGCGTGCGTGCAAACCCGCTTACACACACACACGCACCCACATACAAACATGCACGCACACACACCCACACACCCACACATACACTTCCAAGCACACACGCGCGCGCGTGTGCGCACACAGACACACGCGCACACACACACACACAGACACGCACATGCGCATACACACCCACACACACAGTTACACGCACACACGCACACACGCACACCCACACCCACACCCACACCCACACCCATGTACGCACGCACGCACACGCACACGCAAACACACACAGACACAGACATACACACGTGCGCGCACAGACACAGACATACACGCGCACACACACATACGCAGGCGCACACACTCTCTCTCAAACATACACACAAGCGCGCGCACACATATACACATGCACGCAGACACACACGCACGACACACGCAAACACACACAGATACACACACACACACACAAACACGTGCGCATGCACACGAATACATACACGCGCGCACACACACAAACACGTGTGTCTGCACACACTCTCTCTCTCTCTCACACACACACACGCGCGCGCGCGCACTTACACAGACCGACGCACACGTGCACGCGAACACACGCACACACACACACGTATGCTCACACTCACACACACATACACACACGCACACACGTACGCGCGCACGCGCACACACCCACACACACACGTGCATACAAATAAATAGGAACACGCGCGTGCACACACACACACACACACATATACATGCGTGCGCACACACACGCACACACACACGCAAGCACGTGCGCACACACATACACACACACAAACACGTGCGCACACGCAAACACATACACGCGTGCACACACAAACACACAAACACATACACACACACGCACAAACTCACGTGTACGCAGACACATACACACACACACACTCACGCACGCTCACACACACATGCACACGCACACACACACACACACTCACGCATGCATGCACACGCACACACATACACACACTCACGCACGCAAGCACATACACACACGCATACACGCACACACTTGCACACACAAACACACACAGACACACACATAAACATGCGCGCGCACCCATACTCACATGTGCGCTCACAAACTCTCTCTCTCACACACACACACACACGCACGCGCAAACTCATGCACACATGCACGCTGACACACACGCACACACGCGCATACGCAGGATATACACAGCCACACACACACACGCACACACACAGGAGTGTGCACACACTCTCTCTCTCTCTCTCACACACACACACACACACACGTGCGCACACGCGCACACGCACTTACACAGACACACTCACACGCACACGTGCACGTGAACACACGCACACACACACACACACGCATGCTCACACTCACACACACACACACAAACACGCGCGCGCGCGCGCACGCAAAAACAATTGCGCGTGAAAACACCCACAAGCACACAAGCACAAACACACACGTGTGTGCTCTCACACACTCTATCATACACACACACACAAAAACACACAAACACGTGCACGCACACAAACACATGCGCGCGCGTGCGTACGCGCTTACACACACACACGCATGCGCACGCACCCACACACACACATGCACGCAAGCACGCACACACACATACACTCACAGGCACACACATGCGCGGGTTTACACACACACACACACACACACACACACACTCACACAGACACGCACATGCGCACACACACACACACATGCACATGCGCGCACACACACGTGCATACACATAAATAGGAACACGAGCGTGCACATGTGCGCGCGTGCCCACTCACACACACCTACACACGCATACGCACACTCACACACACATGCACGCACGTGCGCGCGCACACACAAACAAACATGCGCGCACACGCAACACACACACGTGCACAATCACACACACACATACACACACACACACGCACGCACGCACGCACATACACACACACAGACACACACACTCAAGCGCACGCACGAACATACACACACATACACACACACACACGCACGCTCACACACGCGCACATATGCACACTCACGCACACGCGCACGCACACATGCACACGCACACTCACGCATGCACGCACATATGCACTAACCTACACCGCTCGCACACACCTACACACGCACACACACACACACACACGCATACACACACACACATACACACATCCAAACACATACACACACATACACGCACGCACACACATACACGCACACACACACGCACACACACACACACACACACACAAACCCACACACAAACACGCCTGTGAACACACAAACACACACACACACACACGTCCACACACACGCACACAAACACACAAACACACATACAAACACACACACACACACACATGCGGGCACACACACACGCACACAGACACACACACGTGCGTGCACACATACACACACAAAAATAAACACACGCGCGCCATAACACACACACACACACACACACATACGCACACACAAACACACACACGCGTGCACGCACATACACATACACGCACACGCTCGCACACAAACGTATACACACGCACACACAAGTATACATTAACGCGCATGCGCACACACACACACACGCGCGTGCGTCCAGACTTACACACGCACTCACGCACACGCGCACACACACACACGCACACACAAGCACACATACACACACACACGCACACACACACATACACACACACACACACACACACGGGCGTGCGCGCACACACACGTACACACAAACACGTAGGCACGCACGCGCACAGACAAACACGCAGGCGCGCACGCACGCGCACACAGACACACACAACTGCACATACACACGTGCGCGCGCACACTTAGACACACATAAAAGCACACACGCGCACACATATATTCACACACACGCGCGTGCGCGCAGGCACACCCACACGCGTACACACACATACATACACACGCACGCACACATGCACTAATGCACGTTGCTCGAACACACACACAGACGCACACACACACGCGCGCACACACACACACACAAACACGCGCGCGCGTGCTCACACGGGCGCTTACAACCTCATACACACGTGCACACCCACACACACACACACACACCCACAGACACACACGCATACACAAACACACACACACACACACACACACACACACACGCGCGCGCGCGTGCGCACACTCTATCTCACACACACACACAAACAGACACACACACGTGCGCTCGCACACACACATGTGCGCTCGCACACACACACACAAACGTGCGCACACATATACACATACACAAACACGAACACGCGCGCGTGCGCACACACAGACAGGCGTGCG
>OZ012739.1:397516600-397521600 GCA_963859935.3 Lathyrus sativus | reverse complement strand
TGCGTGCGCGTGTGTATGTATGAGCGTGCGTGTGCGTGCGTGTGTTTGTGCAGGTGTGTGTGTTTGTGCACGGACGCTTGTGAGTGTGTTTGCGTGAGCGCGAACGAGCGCACGCGCGTGTGTGATTGTGAGCACGTGCGCCGTGTGTGTGTGTGGGTCTGCGTACGCGCGCGTGTAGGTGTGTATGCGCGCGTGTGTTTGTGTGTGTGTGTGCCTATGTTGCGCGCATGCGTGTGTGTGTGTGTGTGTGTCTGCGCAGGTGTGTGTATGTGTGTACGTCTGTGTGTGCGTGCATGTGTTTGTATGTGTATCTGCGCAGGTGTGTGTGCGTGTGCGCGCGTGGGTGCGTGCGTGCCTGCGTGTGTGAGTGCGTGAGCGTGTGTGTGTGTGTGCGTGCGTACGTGCGTGTGTGTACGTGTGTTTGTGTTTGCGCACGCGTGTGTGTGTTTGGCGCACATGCGGGCGCGCGTGTATGTGTGTTTGTGTGCACGTGCGTGTTTGTGTGTGAGAGTGTGTGCGCACGTGTGTGTATGTGTGTGTGTGGGGGGGTGGGGAGGGGGTGTGTGTGTGTGTGTGTGCACAGCCGCGCGTGTGTATTCATGTGTGTGTAAGTGCGTGCGCATGCGTGTGTATGTAAGTGCGTACGAACGCGCGCACTTGTGTGTTTGGGTGTGCGTGCACATGTATGTGTGTGTATGTGCGTGTGTGTGTGTGTGTTGTGTGTGTGCGTACATGTGTGCGTGTTTGGGTGCGTGCGTGTGTGTGTGCGCGTATGCGCGCACGGGTGCGCTTGGGTGTTTGTGTGCGCACGTGAGTGTGTGTGTGCGAGAGCGTGCACGCGTGTCTCTTTGTTTGTGTGTGAGCAAACGCGTGCGTGTGCGTGTGCTTGTTCGTGCATGTGACCGTGCGTGTGTGTGTGTGAGAGAGAGAGAGTGTTTGCGCATGCGTGTGTGTGTGCTTGCGTGTGTGTGAATGTGTGTCCGTGTGTGTATGTGCACGCGCGTGTGAGTGTTCATGCGCGCGTATGTGTGTGTGCGTGTGCGTGTGTGAGAGCATACGCGCGCATGTGTGTGTGTATGTGTGAGAGAGAGTGTGTGCGCACCCGCGTGTTTGTGTATGTGTGTGTGTGAGTGTGTGTGTGTGTGTATGTGTGCGCGTGTGTGTGTGCATGCGCGTTTGTGTATGCATGTGTGTGTGTCTGTGCGTGTGTGTGCGTGCATGTGCGTGTGTGTGTAGGTGCGCGCATGCGTGTGTTTGTGTGCGAACGCACGCGCGCGCGCGTGTATGTTCATGTTTGTGTGCGTATGTCTACACGCACATGTGTGTGTGTGTGTGTGTGTGTGTGTGTGCACGTGTGTGTGTGTGTGTGTGTGTGTGTGTGTATGTGTGTGAGAGAGAGAGAGTGTGAGCACGTGCGTGTGTGTGTGTGCGTGTGTGTCTTTGTGTGCACGCACGTGTTTGTGTGCACGCGAGTGCGTGTGTGCATGTGTGTGCATGTGTGTGTGTGTGTGTGTGTGTGTGTGTGCGTGCGTGTGTGTGTACGTGCGTGCCTGCGTGTGTGTGTGTGTGTATGTATGTGTCTGCGCAAGTGTGTGTGTGTACGTGTGTGCGCGTGCGTGCCTGCGTATTTAGGTGTGCGTGTGTGTGTGCGAGTAAGTGCAAACATGTGGGCGTGCGTGCGTGTGTGCGCATGTGTGTGTAAGCGTACGTGCGTGTGTTTGCGCAGGTGTGTGTGTTTGTGTGATTGTGTTAGCACGCACACCGTGTGTGTGTATGCACTCACGTGTGTGTGTGTCTGTGTTGTGTGCACGTGTGTGTGTCTACGCAAGTGTGTGTGTGTGTGTGCGCCTGTGTGTGTGCGTGTGTGTTTGTGTGTGAATCTGCGCAGGTGTGTGTGCGCGTGTGCGCGCGTGGGTGCGTGCGTGCCTGCGTGTGTGAGTGGTAGCCCACACGCGCACGCATGTGTTTGTGTGTGCGTGTGTGTGGGTGTGTATGTGTGCGTGAGTGCGTGTGTGTATGTGTGCGCACGTTCGCGTGTGTGTTTGTGTGTGTGTGTGTGTGTGCGCGCGAGCGGCGTGCGTTATTGCATCGGTACATGCGTGCGTATGTGTATGTGTGTGTGTGTGTGTGTGTGCGTGCATGCTTTTGTGTGTGTGTGTGTATCTGCGTCCGTGCGTGAGTGCGTGTGTATGTATGCGCATGCATGTATGTGCTTTAGCGCACGGGAACACATGTGTGTGTGCTCGTGCGTGCGCGTTTGTGTTTGTGTGCGCGCGCACACGTGTGTGTGTATGTGTATCTGCATCCGTACGTGAGTGAGTGCGTGTGTTTGTGTGTGTCTATGCGCCCACGCGCGCGTGTGTGTGTCCGTGTGTGTGTGTGTGTCTGTGTGTGTGTGTTTGTGTGTGTGTGAGAGAGAGTGCGTGCGCGCGCGTGTGCGTTTGCGCGCGCGCGCGTGTGTCTGTATGTGTGTATACGTGTGCGTTTTTGTGTGCACGTGTGTCTGTGTGCATGTGTGTGTGCGCGTGTTTGTGTGTGCGAGCGGCGTGCGTTAGTGCAAGCATGCTTGCACGCGCGCGCGTGTGTGTGCGTGTGTGCGTGTACGTGTGTGTTTGCACGCGCACGCGCTCGTGTGTTTTTGTGCGCGCACGCGTGTGTCTGTCTGTCTGTGTGTGCGCGCACATGTTTCTGTTAATCTACACGCACACGTGTATGTGCCTGTGAGTGTATGCGTGTGTGTGTGCGCGTGCGTTCGTGCGTGTGTGTGTGTGGGTGCGTGCACGTGCGTGTGTGTGTGTAAGTGCAATTGCACACGTGCGCGCGCATGTGTGTGTGTGTGTGTGTGCGCACGTGTTTGTGTGTGTGTTTGTGTGTGTTCGTCTGTGTGTTTGTGCGTGTGTGAGTGTGTGTGAGAGAGAGTGTGTGAGTGCACGCACGTGTGTCTGTGTTAGTGTGTGTGTTTGTGCGTGTGTGTGTGTGTGTGTGCACGCGCATTTGTGCGTGCGTGTGTGTGTCTGTGCTTATGTGTGTGTGTGTGTTTGTATGTGCGCGAACGCGTGGGTGTATGTGTGCGCGCGCGTGTGTTTGTGTGTATATGTTAATTTATGTGTGCACGCACGTGTGTGTGCATGCGTATGCGCGCGCACGTGTGTGTGTGTGTGTGTGTGAGAGAGAGAGAGAGAGAGTGTGCGTGTGCGTGTGTGTGAGTGTGTCCACGTGTGTGTGTGTGTGTTTGTGCACACACACACACACACATGCACACACACGCACAGACATACACAAATACGCACGTGCGCACACACACACACACACCCGCACGCGCGCGTGCCCACTCAGTCACACACACACGCGTGCGTACACACACAAACACACACACACACACGCGCACGCACGCACGCAAACACACACACACATGCTCACACCCACACACAAGCACACCCACGCGCGTGCATGCACACACATACGCGCACACACACGCACACACACACATACACACGCGTGCGCACACTCTCACACACACACATACACTTGCGCGCGCAAGCACACACATACACACACACAAACATGCTCGCACGCACACACGCACGCACCGTCACACGGACACACACACACACACGCACACACTCACACGAGCGCTTGCTCACACACTCACACACACACATGCACACACGCATGCATAAACACACACACGCGTGCGTACACTCTCTCTCCCTCTCACACACAGACATGTGCGCGCACACACACACACACGTGCACAAACTATCTCTCTCACAAACACGCATACACACACGTGTGCACAAACTATCTCTCTCACAAACACGCACACACACACTTGCGCGCGCCCACACAAACACAAACACAAACGAGCGCGTGTGCGTGCGCTCGCGCATACACACGCACACACATAGACACACACAACAAAAACACAAACGCGCGTGCACACTCACGCACACACACACACACACGCATAAACACACACACGCGCATGTGCACACTCTCTCTCGTTCTCATACACACATACACGTGTGTGCGCGCGCACACACACACACTTGCGTACACACACACGCACACACACACACACACGCAGACACACACGCGCGTGTGCGCACCCACACACACACACGCACTTGCGTACACACACACGCAAATACACACACACGCGTGTACACACACCCATGAGCGTGCACATACACACACGCACACACACACACGTACGCACGCACACACGGGTGCGCATACTCTCTCTCACACACACACGCACGCACGCATGCTCGTATTGGCATACACGCACACACACACACACACTAACACACGCACGCAAGCACGCACACCAACACACGAAAATGCACACATATACATACACGCGCGCCGGTGTGTGTCCACTCAAACACACACGCGCGCGCACCTAAACGCACACACACACACACACACACGTGCGCGCGTGCGCACACGCACTCTCTCTCACACACACACATGCGCGCACACAGACACACAAACATAAGAACACGTGCACGCGCGTGCCAGCATATACACACACGCGCGCACGCGCACATACGCACGTACGCCCGCACCCACACACACGCAGAAATACACACATACGCACACATACACGCACACACAAACACGCGTGCACACTCAGACACACACACACACGTACACACACACACGTGCGCAGACTCACACACACACACACACACACGCGCGTGTGCACATACATACATTCACGCACACAGACACACACGCACCCACGCGTATGCACATACGCACACACACACACACGCATGCACGCACACGCACACACACACACACACACACAAACACAGACACACAGACACACACGCATGCACACATACACACACAGACACACACACGCACGCACACACACACACACGCACACACACACACACAACACAAACACACACACACGCACGCGCGCGCACACACACAGACACACCCGCGCTCGCGTGCACACACACTCACACACACACGGGTGTGCACAC
>OZ012739.1:397491600-397501600 GCA_963859935.3 Lathyrus sativus | reverse complement strand
CCGTTGGAATATCCAAACGACTCTTTCCTTATTTATGCTAGACACAAGAACACAGACAAAAAGGATTTTTCTGTGCTTTCTTCTTCTAGGAAAGGTCACTTGATGTGAAGACAAAAAGGCTCAGACCTTTTGGTACACACTTCTCAACGTGAAAAACTCTTGGACCACTGTGCCTATAAAAGCAAGTCTCCACTCATCTTCTTCAGTTGACGTTTTTTTGAAAAGAATTCATTATTCAAAGCTCTCATACAACTCATATTCTTTCTAGAATTAATTTCTTTGTTCTTAATATTAAGTGAAAATTCACAATTGTGATAAAGCTTTATTAGAAGCATTTTAACACTTGTATTTATTATTACATTTGATTGTAAGAAAACCTTAAGAAGATCCAGTTAGGATCAGTAGTTCTTGAGAAGACTTTGAATAGTTGTTCTTAGTGCTTACTATTGTAATCAGTTGATTAAATAGTGGATTAAGTCCTTGTTTGAGAAAGGCAAATCACTCTAGAAAGGGTGGACTGGAGTAGTTGAGTTCAACGAACTAGGATAAAAATACTTGAGTTTTTATTTCTAAGTTTTTATCTTCATACTTATTCAACCCCCCTTCTAAGTATTTTCTCACCTTCAGTTGGCATCAGAGCCTGGTTCTGTGTGTGCTACCACTTCACAATGACAGAAAAGATCCAGTGAGAAAAACTTTGATATATATTTGGTTGTTACTATGGCTGATAATTCAATGTCTAACATTAACAACAAGTATGAAGAAAGGGACAAAATCAACACTAAACCCCCTATGTTTGCTGGGGAGAAATTTGATTATTGGAAAGACAGGATTGAAAGTTTTTGCCTTGGTTATGATGCTGATTTATGGGATTTGGTCATAGATGGATATGTTCATCCCATTGATGGGAATGGCAAGAAAGTAGATAGAAAATCTATGACAGAAGCCCAAAAGAAGGAATTTAGAAATCACCACAAGGCCAGAACAATATTGTTAAATGCAATATCTCACACTGAGTATGAAAAGATCACAAATAGAGAAACTACATTTGACATGTTTGAGTCCTTAAAGATGACTCATGAGGGAAACTCTCAAATCAAGGAAACAAAAGCTCTGGCTCTAATCCAGAAGTATGAAGCCTTCAAGATGGAAGAAGCTGAATCTGTTGAAGCTATGTTCTCCAGATTTCAAATACTTACAGCTGGACTAAAGGTTCTGGATAAAGGATACTCTACTGCTGATCATGTGAAAAAGATCATCAGAAGCTTACCTACCAGATGGAGACCTATGGTGACTATGCTGAAAATGGCTAAAGATCTGAACAAGATCTCCTTGGAGGAACTAATCAGTTCACTAAGGAGTCATGAAATTGAACTTGAGGAAGATGAACCTCAAAAGAAAGGTAAATCAATTGCTTTAAAATCTAATAAATCTGCTAAAGCATTCCAGGTGATAGAGGAAAGCTCTGAAGAATCCTCATTTGAAGATGAAGATGAACTATCCATGCTGTCTAGAAGAATAAACAAACTCTGGAAGCATAAAGGAAAGAAGTTCAGAAACTTCAGGAAGCCTGACCAAAGAAAAGAATCTTCTGGACACAGAAGATCTGGCAAAAAGGAGGTTGTCTGTTATGAATGTAAAGAACCTGGACATTACAAAAATGAATGTCCAAAGGTGTTGAAAGAAAAGCCTAAAAGAAAATCTGATAAGAAGAAGAAGGTTCTAATGGCCACCTGGGATGATTCAGATACATCTGAATCTGAATCTGAGTCAGAAGAGGAATGTGCCAATGTAGCATTGATGGCAGACATAGAAGATCAGGAGGAAGGAACTTCAGGATCTGAATATGACTCTGAATCTGACTCTGACGCTGAAGAGGTAATGGCTAAACTCACTAAAGAAGAACTTATCAAAGTGTTATCTGAAGTTCTAAAGAGCTATAACAATATTAAGCTCAAATACAAGAAGCGTCAAAGCAATCTTGTATCTGAGAATAATATTCTCAAATCAGAAGTAGCTGAGCTAAATGAAAAGAACTTAAGATTGAAAAATGATTCTGAATTAGCTCAACAAGACTCTGATTCTGAAACTGAGTCTGAATGCAAAAATATTTTGGAAAAATATGATTATAGCTTTCAGAAGTTTCTTGCTAAAAGCATAGACAGAAGCAAAATGGCTTCTATGATCTATGGAGTTAGCAGAAATAACAGAAAAGGAATTGGATATAAATCTTCTTCTAGAAAGGATTTAAATCCAAAACCTGTTGATAAAATTATCATCAAGAAAACTCCTTAGATCTGGAGGTGATGTGAAATTTGGAGGGAATCAGAAGGGCAAGATCATTGGATATGGCACTATTGGAAATGGTAAACTTCCCTCTATTACTAATGTTTTACTTGTAGAAGGATTAAAGCATAACTTATTGTCCATAAGTCAATTAAGTGACAATGGTTATGATATAACCTTTAATCAAAAATGTTGTAAAGCTATTAGTCAAAAGGATGGCTCAATCCTATTTAGTGGAAAGAGGAAAAACAACATTTATAAAATAAATCTTTCAGAACTTAAGGTTCAAAATGTTAAATGTCTCTTGTCTGTTAATGAGGAGCAATGGGTCTGGCACAGAAGATTGTGGCATATTAATATGAGACGTATATCTCAGATTAATAAACTTAATCTTGTCAGAGGACTTCCTAATATGAAGTTCACCTCAGATGCTCTTTGTGAAGCATGTCAAAAAGGAAAGTTTTCAAAATCATCTTTTAAATCAAAAAATATTGTTTCTACTTCCAGACCACTAGAATTACTTCATATTGATCTGTTTGGACCAGTGAAAACTGCATCCATCAGAGGCAAGAATTATGGATTAGTCATTGTTGATGACTATAGTAGATGGACATGGGTAAAGTTCTTAAAACACAAGGATGAGTCACATTCTGTGTTCTTTGACTTCTGTAAACAAGTCCAGAATGAAAAAGATTTCAAAATTATAAAAGTCAGAAGTGATCATGGTGGTGAATTTGAAAATAAATATTTTGAAAAATATTTTAATGAAAATGGCATTGCTCATGATTTTTCCTGTCCTAGAACTCCACAACAAAATGGAGTTGTAGAGAGGAAAAATAGAACTCTGCAAGAGATGGCCAGAACCATGATCAATGGGACTAATCTGGCAAAGCACTTTTGAGCAGAAGCAATCAACACAGCTTGTTACATTCAGAACAGAGTGTCTGTAAGACCTCTTCTGGAGAAGACTCCCTATAAACTGTGGAAGAACAGAAAGCCCAACATTTCATATTTTCATCCTTTTGGATGTATTTGCTATATGTTAAATACTAAAGAAAATCTGAACAAGTTTGATTCCAAAGCACATAAGTGTTTCATGCTTGGATATTCTGAACGCTCTAAAGGCTATAGAGTATACAACACTGAGACAGATTGTGGAAGAATCTATTCATGTTAGATTTGATGATAAGCTTGGCATTAAAAAGCCAAAGCAGTCTGAAAACTATGCAGATAGAGAAGTAGTCTTCACAGACTTTGAAGGCTCAGAGGCAGACAAAGCTCAAGTGAAGGAACCAAAAACAACGCCAGATGCAATTCCTTTAGCTTCTCAGATGAACAATTTAAACATTTCTGAAGAATCAACTGTTAGAGGATCATCTTTCAGAATCAAAGCTTCTCACCCAGAGAATGTTATTATTGGAAAGAAGGATGACCCTATCAGAACAAGATCCTTTCTCAGATCATCTGAAGCATCATTATTTGGACTGGTGTCAGTAATTGAACCAACTTCTGTAGATGAAGCTCTGCAAGACAATGATTGGATTATTTCCATGCAAGAAGAACTAAATCAATTCATCAGAAATGATGTGTGGGATTTAGTTCAAAGACCAAAAGGATTCAATATAATTGGAACTAAATGGGTCTTCAGAAATAAGCTTAATGAGAAAGGAGAAGTTGAAAGAAATAAGGCAAGGCTTGTTGCTCAAGGGTACAGTCAACAAGAAGGTATTGATTACACTGAAACTTATGCTCCAGTGGCAAGGTTAGAATCTATACGCCTTCTTATTTCATTTGCTGCACAAAATAACATCACTCTATATCAGATGGATGTTAAAAGTGTCTTTCTAAATGGTATTATAGAAGAAGAAGTTTATGTCCACCAGCCTTCTGGTTTTGAGAGTGAAAAATTTCCAGATCATGTTTTCAAACTAAAGAAATCTCTGTATGGTTTAAAACAAGCTCCTAGAGCTTAGTATGAGAGATTAAGCAATTTTCTTCTGGAGAAAAATTTCATCAGAGGCAAAGTGGACACAACACTCTTTTGTAAATCATTTAAGAAAGATCTTCGAATTTGTCAAATATATGTGGATGATATCATATTTGGATCTACCAATACTATGCTGGGAATGGAGTTTTCTCAATGTATGCAGGCAGAATTTGAAATGAGCATGATGGGAGAGTTGAGATTCTTTCTGGGAATTCAAGTCAACCAAACTCCAGAGTGCACTTACATTCATCAGACCAAATATGTTAAAGAACTTCTGAAGAAATTTAACACGACTGATAGTAAGCTGGAAAAGACTCTCATGCATCCAACCAGTTCACTAGGCAAGGAAGAGGTAAGTAAGAAAGTAGATCAGAAACTCTACAGAGGTATGATAGGATCTCTTCTTTACTTAACTGCTTCTAGACATGACATATTGTTCAGTGTATGCTTGTGTGCTAGATTCCAATCAGATCCTAGAGAATCACACTTAACATCTGTTAAGAGGATTCTAAGGTATCTAAAAGGTACTTCTAATGTGGGTTTGTGTTACATAAAATCTGATGATTTCAAATTAGTTGGATTCTGTGATGCTGACTACGCTGGAGACAGAGTGGAAAGAAAAAGTACTTCTGGAAGTTGTCAATTTCTAGGAAGAAATCTAATCTCTTGGTACAGCAAGAAGTAACCCACAATTGCACTATCAACTACAGAGGCAGAATATATTGCTACTATTGGATGTAGCACGCAGATGCTCTGGATGAAAAGTCAGCTAGAAGACTATCAGATATTTGAAAGTAACATTTCTATATTTTGTGATAATACTTCTGCTATATGTTTGTCTAAAAACCTCATTTTACACTCTAAGGCAAAACATATAGAAATTAAGTATCATTTCATCAGAGACTATATTCAGAAGGGAATTATAAACTTAGCCTTTGTTGATACAGATCATCAATGGGCAGATATTTTCACAAAACCCCTTGTTGAAGATAGATTCAAATTTATTCTGAAAAATATTGGTATGGATTTGTGTCCAGAATAATATTTGTCAGAAGCAAATTTTACAGATGCAAAAATGTTTGATGCTCTGAAGTATTTCATCTTATTATTTATTCATTTCCTTAATTTACTTTATTTGTGAACATCTGAACTAACAATACTCAGAGGATATGAACGTTGGTTAACGTTTCATTTCTCAAGAGAATTCAGAAGCACATGCAAGCAAACACGTGTCACTCTAAATCTGCAAAGATGACGTGTACACTACTGAAGAGACGTTTGAGGTGAAGTTTGAATAGTGAAAATCTTGATTTTCCCCCTAATTTGTCAGAATCAATTAATGCTTGAAATGATTTTTATTCTTTTTCATTAATTGATATGTGTGAACGTGCATTGTGTGTCTGTTTGTATGCCTAGTTGTTTACTATAAATACCACATCTCTCACCACTTTCACACTTTTCACATCTCAAGAACGTTTATGCATTTCTGTCTTCTTTTCTCTCTTCACAAAAATCCTAAACCTTTGACAAACTCATCTTCAATGGCAACCTCATCCTCCACAGCTGCACAGTTTCAATCAACCATGGCTGCAGTTACTTCTGCAAATATGGGTGTGACTCCATATACGACCCCTAAAAGGACTTTGTTAACACCTGTTGACAAACTAGAAGTTCTCTGTGAATCAATGGTAGAATTTGATTCATTGGCTGAAAATGGATTTGAGTTTCATTCAATAATTGATGCCCAAGGCTGGGTAAAATACTTTGACAGACTATTTGGACCAGTTTACCCCCATCTGGTGAAAGAGTTTTGGATACATGCTTCTATATACCCCAAATTCATATTGTCTTCTGTTCTGGGTAAGGAGATAATCATTACAGAAGATCTGATCAGGAAACTCATTGGATATGAGGAGACTGATGGAGTATCTCATCTGTCAGCTGGGCGTGTAGATATAGAAGAAGTTTATGAGGAAGTCATGACTGCTGGACAGGACTCTAATAAGTTTAAAGATCTGAAGCCTGACTACAAGATCTGGGTAAAGATTTTCATGGGATGCATTCATCACAGAAAATCTACAAACTCTCAAGATTACGTGAACAATGAACAACTCTACTTCATGTACTGTTTAAGTCAGAGCACCAAGGTAGATCTTCTTTACATTCTGTTCATGCACTTATGGAATCATATTAATGCCTCCAGAGAATCTGTGAAAGACAAGGGTCAGAAGATCAGACCATGGATTCCCTTTGGAAGGTTAATTTCAGATATTCTGACAAAAATGGATTGGTGACTGCTCTGTCTGTTGCTGGAGTCAAGGAGGAACTTGAGTCTATTGTTGGGAAACCTCTGAATGCCAAGAGTCTTCAGAGACTTAAAATTGTAGAGGAACTCACATCAGCACCCAAGAAGCTGAATATTTCTGAATTCAGTCAGAAGAGAATCCCAGTAGAAGACTACCCTCTGTTCTGTGCTGAAGAACCAAGGGAAATAATTGTAAGGTATATTGATTCTTGCAAGGCAGATGGAACCCCAATCCCTGTAGATATTCTGAAAAGAGCAAGGGAACCAATGCCTGATGGAGGAGATGAGATCACAAGAAAAAGAAGTCAATCAGAAGCAGAAAATGTGACTGTTCAGAAGAAGCCCAAAGTTGCTGACAAGCCTCAGAAGCTGATCAAGAGGAAAGCATCTGGAGACGCTCCTTCTGTTCCTACAAAACGTATCAAAATTAAAGGTACCAAATCTTCTATATCTTCTTTCAATAATACTGTTTTAAATGATTCAACATTTAAGTCTATTCCAAAACCACCTTCTACTCAGAAACAATCTGTTCCTGCGCCATCTCATATCTCTGTTCCTTCCCTATAAAAATCATCTGATCCTGTTTCCATCACACTTGTAAAACCTTCTACTACTCAATCATCTGTACCAACAACAACAACAACAAAACCAACAAATCAAACTCCACAACCAGAAAAACCACCAAAACAATCTGAACAACAATAACCACAACCAGAAAAACAACCACAACCAGAAAAACAATCTGAACAACAAACACAACAACTTGAAAAACAACCACAACCAGAAAAACCACCATCAAACACATCTGAACCTATTGGATCTGTGCAAGTTACTTCTGAACCTATAAAAGTTACATATGGTCCTATTGAATCTGAACCACCTACATCTGATCCACCTACATCAGAACCACCTACATCTGAACCCCCATCAAAACCTTCTGAGAATCCATCAGAATCAACCAACCCATCTGAAACCCATATTCCTGAGACAGAGGTTCTAAATGTTACACCTCTCAAAACTGTTTTTGAAGTGTCCTCTACCTCTTACACTCCAACCACATCATCAAATTCATCAGAATTTGATATACACCCAGATTTTCTGGTATCTCCCTCTCACAGAAATTCAGAAGTTAACCAACCAGAACCACCTGTTTCTTCTGAAATTCTCATTCCAAATCCTACTCCAACACCTAAGCCATCTTCTGAAATCATCATTCCCAATCCTACCCCTACACCTAAGCCAAGAACTTCTGAGCATGTACCTTCTGCTTCGTGCAAACCATTTTCTTCTAACAAACTTCCATCTGGTTTCACCTTAAAAAATTTCTACACCAGAATTGAACCATCTGACACTATCACTACTCTTAAACCCAAAATTATCATCATTTTACCATCTGTTCTTCAAACATATATTAAAACAATGCCAGCAGTAACCTCATCAAATCCAAAACCATAATCTGCTAAATCTGATAAACCTGCTAAATCTGCATTCAAACTGTACTCTGATAAACCATTTGATGTGGTTTCCTATCCAACAAATGCAAAACCAAATCTGTTGAATGCTTTAACCAGATCAAAACCTGACAAATCATCTGAACTTCCATTCATACCCTACTACCCTCCTCCTCTGATCACCATTCAAAAATTCATCTTTCCACCTACTCCCCAACCCAAGCCAATAACCTTGGAAACTCTGTTACACCTAAGACCTCGACTGAATGTTGATCATTTATTTACAAGTTTTTTGCAAGAAATACAGATGTATTTAGGTTTTGTACAGAGGAAATGCTCATCAATAATGGATGCAAAGGAATCTGATACCATTTGGAGTGACTTCATAAACAGATTCAATACTGTAGTATCAAATATGAAGAACGTATGTTCTGATGATGCGAAGCTCAGATTTGCTGAAACTGCTAGAAGTCTGTTCTGGACTGTTAAGAGATCTGGACCATTGCTTCTTACAGATGCTCCTTCATCATCAGAAGAGAATACTGAATCTGCATCTGAAGACAACCCTCTGGCTATGACTCTGATAGAACATCCTTCTGGATCTACTGCTCCTAACTCCAAAGCCCCTATGGAAATTGACTCTGTTCAAGCTTCAGAAACTGTCCCACCTTCTTCATCTGAGATCAAGAAAGAGTATCCAGATCTTGAAGATAAGATTGCAGTTCTGGAAGCTGGTCAATCAGAAATCAAGTCATGGATGGCTAAGCAAGACAAGAAGTCTGAAGACATGGCTCAGTGGATGTCCAAATAAGATCAGAAGAATGAAACCATGGCTAAGTGGATGTCAAAACAAGAACATTCTTCTTCTGAGATCACGGATCTGTTGAAGATGCTTTTGTCAAAACAATCTTAGTTTATTTATTTTTTTTCTTTTGATGTTTGCATCTAATGTTTGCATATGTACTTGAATATTTTCTGATGTGTGTACTTTTGCTCTGAATGAATGAATGAATGTTTCAAAGTTTTCTCCACATGATTTATCTCGTTTATTGTTTCCTTTTCTTTGTCTTTTCAAAGTTCTTACTTTTTGCTTATGACAAAAAAGGGGGAGAAAATAGATCTGAACTGTTTAATTAAACTTTACCAGAATGAAACTTCAGACATATCAATTTTATCTAACATAATATCTGAGTATTTCAGAATATTTGATAAGTATACTCTGTAAATGAAACTCTGAGACTCTTAGATCATTTGACAATTATCAGACTCTGACTCTGAAATATGCAAGACACTCTGACCCTCAAATGGTTAAAAACAATCAAGCTCCAACTTTGAAAAATACTCAAGACAAAAAGGGAAATTTCTATTCCTTATTTATATTTAATTCAAGGGGAGATTCATCATCACAGGGGGAGTTATAATTATTCTATTTTCAATTAAACAAAATTTATGATGTTTTTGTCATCATCAAAAAAGGGGAGATTGTTAGAACACAAATTGGTTCTTAATAATATCTTTATGTTTTGATGATAACTATTATGAAATTTTGTAATTAAGAATTATATACTCTAAAATTTGCTTAAGAATGTTTGCTGCAGATATTAAAGTAAATATCACTCCAGAAGCAAATCAGATCTGAACATAAGAAATATGAAAAACTCTGAAGCGTCAGATGCACCCATTAGAAGATTCTGAACGCTGCCATCAGAAGATCCTGAGCGTAGCCTCCAGAAGGATCTGAAGCAGAAGCTCCAGGAGAATCTGAAGCAAAAGCTCCAGAAGAATCTGAAGCAAGTCAGAAGCATCTGAACCAAAGAAGAATTCTATATGAAGAGTTTTCAAGCATAGTTACTTCAGAAGACTCTGAGAGTACTAACGCTGCCAGCACTGAGGATCTGACTCAAAATTCTGCTCTGAACTTGTACACGCTAAAAGCACACTTGCTGCAAAGACTCTGATTCAGCAAAACTC
>OZ012739.1:397474100-397486600 GCA_963859935.3 Lathyrus sativus | reverse complement strand
ACCATCTGACCAAGCTTGAAGTATTACTAAAGGATAGGAAAGAGAACGAAGGATATGGATTCTACGACTGGTTTCAGAGTGGTGACTAATCCGTTATTCGATCTCCCTTCTGACGACTTTGTTCAACAAGTGGATGTTTCTACACAACCTCAGCCTGTGCAAGACAACCTGGTTGGTCAAGTTGATGAAAGAGTTTCCCAGTTTCCACAGCCTGTACCAAATCTTCAGAATGTTCGTACTAAGATGAAGATGGACGATCCCAGATTTGTAGCAATGGAAAAGGAATTTTGTGATCTCAAAGAGCAATTGAAAATAATGAAAGAAGCTAATGCATCTGATCTTGATACTCGTGACCTATGTCTTGTTCCAGGCGTAATTATTCCTCCGAAGTTCAAGATGCCTGTCTTTGAAGTTTACAAGGGTACTAGTTGTCCAAGATACCACTTGACAATGTTTTGTCGAAAAATGGCTGCTTATATTGACGATGACGAATTGATGATTCACTGCTTTCAAGAAAGCTTATCTGGGGCATCCTTGATATGGTATATGAAGCTACAAAGGAATTGTGTTCAGTCTTGGAGAGATTTAGCTGATGCTTTTGTGAAGCAATACAATTACAATCTGAATATCGCTCCAGACAGTGATCAACTGGAAGGAATGAGTAAGAATGATGATGAATCTTTTAGGGAATATGCTCAGCGATGGAAAGAGTTGGCAGCCCAAGTTCGTCCACCACTTCCAGAGAAAGATTTAATCAAGAGGTTTCTTAGAACACTTCCAGGCTCTTATTATGTTAGGATGGTAGGCGTTGTGCCATTAGATTTCCCCAAAATTATAGAAGTTGGAGTAAACATCGAGAATGCACTCAAAAGTGGAAGAATTCAAGATAACTTGAATGGCCAAGCTAATGAAGGAATTTCAATTGATGATTCCCTAGAGGAAAGAAGCATTGACGTTAATGCAGCTTGGGATTCATCTCAAATCCTGCCAGTTCCAGTACCTTATCCTCAACATCAGTATATGGCGCCTGCTCAGCGCAAGCAACTACTACCTCCTAAGCGAAAGTTGAATTCCCAAGATCAACATCAGAATCGACAGGTTCGAAGACGGTTTCAGAATCAGAAGACACCTTTGAGTGTTCCGAAAGAAGAAACTCGTTGGTTTGATCTTATCCCAATGACTTACAGTCGGCTTTGGTCCTATTTTGCTAGAAACTCGGTGATGACACCCAGAAAGACTAGAATCATGAAGTCTCACCCACCGTGGTTCAACTCGAACGCCAGCTGTGAATTTCATGATGGAGTGTTGGGACATTCGATTGAAGAATGCAAGGTCTTTCAAGAGAAAGTTCAAGAAATGATTGATAATAAAGTGCTAGCCTTCAAAGGAGGAAGCCCGATCGTGAATGGAGCACCGTTATGTTGATCACCTATTCACTTTCGTTTGCTTATGTGTTTTATTTCTTTGATTAAAAGCATAATTGGCATGTAAGAACATGTTATTTTGAATAAGTAGTGCAATAAGTGTTTGTCTTGAAGAAATCCATTCGTTTCACTCTTAAAATTTTCTTCATAATTTTATAATGCCAACTTTTACCCAATCTTTTTCACTTTGGTGAAGAATTGGAAGGAGGATGACGAAGTAAAACGCAAGATCTCCTGATGTATGCTTTTGAATAAAACCCTACTGATGATGTAAGGCATTGTTTCAAACCTCCTAAACACCCAAAACATAAAGCGTTTATTTCCTCTTTAACCATTTTTCAACCGCATTTTTAGACCTGGGGCAAATTTTTTTAATCAACTTGATTGAACACTTAAACCTTTCAAAAATAGTGAACCTTCAAAAATGGGTGGGTACAACTAAGCTTTGACCCCTTTTCATTTGTTTTACAAACCGTAAACTAAACCTCTATATAACCTTCAAAAGTCCTTATTGAAGTAAGGTTACCTCGAAAGCATACTCAGTGAGATAACTTTTCCTGACTCCTATGAGCTATGCTCAATTTAATGATTGACTTTATAAAATAATTTCATATCCTAACTAGTGATTTCGGTCACAAGTTATCGTAATATCTCTTTTCAAAACTTCAAGACAAACATATATGTGGCATTAACGGTTTCAGAATTAACATTTCATACGTGTTGATCTTTGCCGAGGTCATAGAAGGTTTTGTATGCGAGCATCAACATTAAGTTTGTTCTATTGGAACTTAAAGACTCTGCTGACCTGGGGCAAGTTATTTCCAAATGGTTTGTTCTGTACAAGTTTGACTTCCTAAGAGCTAATTCCTGAAGACTCAGTTATAGTACCGTCGATCAGGGCCAGTTACGTCGAGATTCGGCGAATCTCTCGAAAGAGTTTGAAAACAATGGGATGCCATATTTTCTGTAAAATCTTCTCATAACCACATGACTTGGGGCATCTGATAAGTAAAGATTATCTTATCCATTCACAACAAATTATTCAAATAGCGACTACCACACAGTCTTCAATACAAATTTTCAGCAGTCTTCATGTCCCCTGTAAATTTTACTTCTGGCGGCTATGACACTTCTCCGATGAATCTTTTCGATGCAAAAAAAAAATCTCTAGTTGGTAACCTGAGAATTCCCAGTGATCCGCTTAACTTCATTTCCCCGATGAAGTGGGTATTACTTTAATCATCAACGAATCTCCTTGAACTCCACCTTCCCGATGAAGTGGGCGTATTTCACTCCCCAGTGGACCTTCTACAACGTCAATCTTCTCCAGTGAGGTGGATATTTATTTTATCCCCTGTGAAACTTCAGTTTGGGTATTTCCATCTGCAGTTCTAGCAAGAATCTCTCCCATGAGTGTATATTTATCCATGGATTTTCTCCAGTCATGAGTTTGATCCACTCCTAGTAGATCCTTACTCTCATTTCCAACATGATGATCGAGATCAAGACGTTACATCCCCAAGTGGAATGTTCTCCATTCCCCAAGAGAAGTTTCTAAAGCCCTGAAACAGGATTGTAGTCCCATATTTGGTTCTCCACCCATCCCCAGTGGTGCTTCTATCTTTGAAGATTGATCGGATGTTTGCTCCGAGATGTTTATTTCATCTTTGTTCGCCTTTGTTCTTTTGTTTTGTCAGCATAGCACACGCATAGCATATAGATGGATAGCATGGCATATGCATTTTGCATCTGTGTGTTTGTTTGATCTGTCTCTTTGGCCGTGTTTACCCTCGAGTGGTTGGGCGCGTCTTCTCCTTCCAATTAGAGTTGTCCGCCCTAGGTAGAAAAAGCTCCATAGTTCTATTTCCCCACAAAGTTCGATCCTCGTGGAAGACAGTTGCTTTAGTTAAATTCCCATTTAAGTTCATACCTCAATGTTCGAGTCTTGCTTGATAGTTTCTCTTCAGTTACATCCTGAATTAAACTTCAGCCCTTGGCAATCACATTGTGGATATCTCCAACTTTTGAATCTGGATCAAGTGTGCATTTATTTTGCACTTGGCTCCCCAAGAAAGGGTGTCTATGAAGATAACTATTGAAGAATGATATTTCTTCAAAGATATTACAAGACTTTCTCAACAATTCTGCAAGTATTCTCTTTATTTGAGCAACTCGTTTTGACCAAGATCTTGTTCAAAACGACAAATGACAGTCTCCTCAAGACAGTTTGTCCATCCCCAGTGATTATCAACTTGGTAAATGAAAAAGATATTACAGACATTTCTATTTATTTGAGAATTCACACATTTTTACAACAACAAGGTACTCCCCAGGAATGAAATCCCCAGTGAGTTTCATCACACAAGTTTACTTCCGTCAGCGACATCTCCCCGAAGAAGTCGAAGAAGTTCATCGCAATAGTCTCTCTTTATTTGAGGAGACATACTTTACAATTCAACCGGCTCACATCTCTCCCGCAGATCCCTGGTGAAGTTTTACAATATGAATTACATCTACAAGTTCAACATCTACAACAACATTTACAATCTACAAAGTTCTACAATTTACAACGACATTTACATCAACATTTACAGTCTACAACGAGAACTACAAACTACAACGATTCTACAATCTACAAAATTTTCAACATTTCGAGTAGAGACTGAGACCAGTTCATGATTCCCATATCATGACGCTCAGGGAGGTTCTACATCATAGACTGAGACCAGCTCATGATTCCCATATCATGATGCTCGGGGAGGTTCTACATCATAGACTAAGACCAGCTCATGATTCCCATATCATGATGCTCGGGGAGGTTCTACATCAGAGACTGAGACCAGCTCATGGTTCCCATACTATGACGCTCGGGGAGGTTTTTCATCCTTTTCAACAATCATTCGAACATCTTACATTTCCTGGTTAATCTCGGCAGTAGATTCCTAGAAGACCTCGGCAGTAGGTAGTTCTATTTCAGTTCCTGGTTAATCTCGGCAGTAGATTCCCAGAAGACCTCGGCAGTAGGTAGTTCCTGGTTAATCTCGGTAGTAGATTCCCAGAAGACCTCGGCAGTAGGTAGTTCCTGGTTAATCTCGGCAGTAGATTCCCAGAAGACCTCGGCAGTGGGTAGTTCCATTTTATTTCCTGGATAACCTCGGCAATAGATTTCCAGAGGACTTCGTCAGAAGTATTTCTCCAGAAGACTTCAACATAGAATCTCGGCAGTAGATTCCTTATAAATTTCAACAATAGATACTTTGGCAAAAGTATTCTCAATTACATTTACAAGTCTCGGCAATAAACTTCTCCAGCTGATATATTAAGAATTATTACATTTGACCTATACAACAGTTTCTTCAAGTGGTTTTCTCGCAAGTTCTTCACAATATATTTATAGACACCCAGTGATTGCCAATATTCCCCCGAGGAATCTCACTTTGTCGAGCCTGTTCTTCCCATTGTTGTGCCTAGCTTTTTTCCCTGTGGCATCTTTTCTCCACAGGACCGTCTGTCTTACATTTTCATTATCGTTGCATATCATATGCATTCGGTGGCTTCTTACGGCCAAAAATTTGTGCTATGTTTTAAGTCCCTCCTATTCCGTCGAGACGAAGATTCCAATCTCCATATCTCCGGATAGAAGTAACTTAAATAGGGGCATCTGTCACACCCTAATTTTTGACCATTAAGACCCCACCCCTTGTGCGTTTTACGTTAGCTTTAAACTTTCGTATTGTTGTGCCCGTTTTTAACCAACCAGCTTACGCGGTTATTTGTTTCAGGGTACGACCAGGTGGTCTTGTTTCTAAACAACCTAAGGGTTTGTTTGTACTTGTTTTAATTATGTTATTCTCTTTGTTTTTTTAATAATTATCTCTTGTAAGTTTGATGAGACCAGGTGAAGAAGAACTCTTGATCTCATTCTAACACTCAATAGCGTTTATTTGTTAAAAAAAATTGTGAGCGCAGGTGGTGTTCACATTTGGAGGCAATGATGCTCACGTCAATACTAAAATCATATAAGGTGTGCTACTTAAGATGAAGAAAACAACTAGAATTTATGAAGCCACCAGAACACTGATATTCAGATACGTATAGTTAACCGTCTACACAAGAGAATGGTAACACTTTTTTCAGTTGGAGTGGTTGTGATGATCAAATAGAAACACAATGCTTATGGCAGAACCAAGCAATTCACGATAGAGTATAAGGTGACTAATAAACTGATGCATGGTATATCACAACAAATCATCAATCTGTAATAATACAAGTAGTCCTGGACTTTGTGGCTTTACACTTTTGTCAGCTAAGCACATTTTATAAGCCAAGTGAGGAATATATCATAACACCATGCGCAACAAGTTAAGAGAGTAATGTCTACTCCATTTTTCCATCTACTGGTCCATCTTTGATTGTTTTAGTAGAGAATGGCGAAGGGATGATGGCGGTAGACGACCTCGTTCGTACGAATATGCATCCCGGTTCGGAAGCCGCCTCAGAATGTTACCGCTACTATCCTCTAAGCAGTATTATTTGAGCTGCAGAATTTAAAGTATACGAGTGAGGCTTTGTGACGACATGGTAAGCCCTTAGAGAAACAAGGAAAAGGCGAATCACTACAAGAATTCAAACTTACCTCGACGACGGTTTCGGAGAAGGAAAATCATGGAAGATTCGGAACCGAAACAGGAGCAATTCAAATTTCCGCAGAGTAAACAACAATTAAAGCAGAACCCTTAGAAGGATTTGATATGATTACTTGCTTTGAGGATCAAGAGGTAACCACATGAGGGCAGTTTCAATCTCTCTTCCGAAAACCTGCGGCAAGGGAGAAATCTTCGGTTTCAACTTTCCAACTAAGTAGGAAGAAGAACTTAAGATGCAGAAAGCGGTGAAAGACGATGATACAAACCTTCGAAGAGAGCAACAACACCAATCCAGAAGGAATACGAGTCCTGCTTAATAGAAGTACCGACGCTTCCAAAATTACCAGCCAACACTGCCGCTACTGCTGCAAGCACAAAAGAAATGGAAACAATTTGTCAGCCCACGAAAATGGAACGAAACAATTCCAAAAGCACGGATACGTGCCTTACTTTCCAAGCCGTTCCCTTCAAAAGTTGTGCCGCATCCATGAACCATTCCTGCAAAATAAATTTTAAGCCTCAGCAGTAGCATATCAAAGTGAGCTTGCCAATTTCTTTTGGAAGTAAGAGAAAGGACGGCAGCTCTGATGAAGACAACAACACTTCATAACTCCCAGCATTTCTTTGCATCCGACTTTGGGCTCTAAATTTCAAAACTCTAAGGCATCCCGGGCCGTCAAAAATGGAAAGGATTCATCACCACCAAATATTTCAATTACCGATACTATCCTGTTGTCACGCTCATTACGGCTGCACCTGTGTTCAAAAGAACATTCCAAATTTATAAGCATTCACGACACAAATCGAGCAATTAATTTAAAAGAAAAGAAAGGAGGAATGGAGTATATATGTTGAGTTTACTCCCATGACAGTTACAACAACAATCAAACTATCAAAGCCTGTAACTTACCTGTTCGAGAGACAAAAGGTCATGGTTTAAGGGCTTATACCCAAAGGTACCCAGACTACGAAGACTTCAAATGCTATCCTGCAACTTCATCACAGCCCACAGCTGCAACCACATGGAAACCATCAGTTGTTAAACTAAAATCCCATCTCGAGTTATGAATCAAATTCATATTAACATTACAAGCAAAGGCAAATTATTAACTGTTATAATTTACGCACAAAAACGGTGGACACGATTTTTCTTTTCTTTCTGAAATCATTAGAGGAATGGACACCAACAGCACAAGTCATTACCTTTTCTTTCGCCGTTTCTAAGAGAGGCCAATGCGTTGTCGGTGAGACGCCTTAATGTGCAACGACAAGAAGACCAGCTCGCATCAGCCTTCGGCTTGCAAGATGTTCTCTTTGCCAGAAGATGCAAAACTTCCAACAATCAATTATCAAACTGTAACCGCAAAACAGTAATGTGCATAACAGAGCCTCAAGCACCAGAGCATGTTCGAAACCTGCGAATACATCGTTTTGTTATTAAGTAGAAATATGAGGCGAAAGCATTTTCCACTTGGTTTGGAAATAGGGTAACTTTGGACTCCAGGCATAGGTAAGTGTTTAGACTATTACAAATAGCTGCGGATGGTTGCTTGAAGAACGCCTTCGCGGTTTGAGAAGCAAGTGAACCACCAAATCCGCCATCTCCACCTACAACAATAGATTTAAGTCAGCCTACTACTTGTGAGAATTTAAACTACCGCACAATTGGATGAAACCTTAAGAATTATGCCCTCACTAGATTTCAAGTAACAGAGTAGCGTTATTTCAAATGGCGGACTTTCACAAGCGCATTAAACCACATACACGGTTCCACGGTGGTAAGCTTCGAAGGATTGTGCACCGTAACCGCGTGTCTATAGCCTGCACATCAATAACGTAAAGCAACAGTCAAGACATACATAGGCAAACTTAAGATGGTCCAGTTTTATTCACATGTTAAACTCGTGGTGTGCTAATAACCTCGGCTTGGATTCAAGAATTTAGAGTTCAAGAAATCCCAAGTATATCAGTTACAATATCTCCTCGGTAAAACTGAATAAGCTGTAGCGTGAAATCAAACATCTTTGAAACGGTTTGGTAAGAATTTTAAAAGGACGGGGTGGTCTAATTACCAGTGGCAATTGCAGTGCAGTACGAGACCCCATCACCGTTACGCATCAAGAGCTGACTGCAACCCCCTTTCCAAGTCCGCAACTTTCCATCAAGCGGCAGACTCTAAAGATGTTACCAATGACGTTAATATAATCAAATTAGATGGGACCTGTACAAACACTATTATTCGTAAATAAAAAGAGGTTTCATGGAAATACCTGCTATGAGGCCAGCGAGAAATCTAAGTCCAGTCCATCGATTCCACCCATGCAATTTGAAGCTGAATACGGAAAACAAAACAAACTCTCCACAATATGCAATTGACAACAATGAGATGAAGGGTATGCCAATAAGCAAGCGGATACTTTGAGATAGAAGGAAACAAAAGTTAAGGCGCTGCTTACTTCAGCTGGTATAGAAGAGATCAATTGTTAACTTGTTTTACTTGTTAAACGAAAGGCGTCTTCATTGAATATTCGCGTTCGCTTTCTTTCCATGTCATTCAGAGGTTTTAACCCATCTTCTTCATGGTGTGAATGAGTAGAAGACATTTGCTCTTGAAATCTAAAGGGTTTTGGGATTACAAATTCGAGCAGATAACACACAACCTATTACTAACTCCATAGGTTACTTAAGACTTCTTTATTTGTGTACGATATTGATCCAAATGGAAGTGTGCTTCAAGGATACAGATTTTCCGTAAACGCATTTGTTCGCATCAGCACCGTACTCGAAGACTCATTGATGAGGAAGCTGCACGAGTAAAGTTGTTAGGAAATCAAAACTCATTAAGAAAACAAGAACATGTTTCAAAGGAAATCAGTCTTAGGGAACAAGAGTCACGGTTTTTTTCCTTACAAGTTCGAACATGTCCAGAGCACGCTCAAGGCATATTCATTTTCTTTCCTAAAGCAGCCAAGCCTGTCCCGTCTAAAGAAAGGAAAGAGCTTTGAGTCGAATTTACACCTGCATCACAGTTGTAATGAGAATTAAAAGATGACCTCAACACAAGAACGAAAACAGAAACTTCTGACATGTTTCAGACAGATTCAAACCAGAAAAGGAAGGAAGTTATCATCATTAACATTTTGTGTCGTCTTAGACCAACTATAAGGAGGGGAATTTCATTCACGAAAAGGGGACATCGGAACGTACAAGCATCCACAATTCCACAAAAAATCCCCAATCATCAAACCCCCCACAATATTCAAAATCACGACAAAATCCACACAAGATTCACAAACACAAACATCCACAGCAAAACCCAATACGAAAGAATCCCTATTCACAAAACTCACAAACAATTCGAAAAAATCCCAAATCAAACCTATTTTCGTAAATCAAAATAATAAGAACTTATCTTCGCAAGCTCCACCGCGAATCCATCGCCGTCAAAAGCCATCCGCGAGAAAACTCCATCCGCATCCACACATTCAAAGCGCCGCCCGCCTTTGAGAAACGACCCAAATACCTTACTCGCCATTCGAAGCCGACCTGTCGTCGCCGTGAAACCGCAAATCATTTACGAGCTCAGGAAACCCCTCTTGGGACGTGTTTGATGTGTTGTATGTTCCGATTCTTTTTTTCTATTTTTGTTTTTAACAGGAAAACGATGAAGGAGGTTGAAGAATTGAAAAGGAAACGAAGGAAAGGATTTGCGAGATGAAGAAGGAACGAGAGAAAGCACGCGGCGGAGAAGAACGAGGAGATTAGGGATTAGTTTTTTCGTTTTTTTTTTGGTTTTGTTTCTGTTGTAATCCTATGTACGCCCATGCATACTAATTATTATGCACCCTCACACGCACTCACACGATCTCCAACAGATCAACCCTACACGTCCCAGATTGCAAGCTCACCGTGAACCCTCGCTACCCTCATCACACTGGATCCATCCGTCTTTCTTTAATCTGCCATTTAGTAACCTAATTCCTTTTTCTTTTTTTAATTAACCTTATTAATAATTTAATAAATCAACCACAGTTAATTAATCTTTTCTTTTTAAAATCAATTATTTATAAATAATTTGCTAATAACTTTTATTTAACTTAACTTCTTTCTAAAACTATTAGTTTATTTATTTAATTTCCCACTTTTAATTTATTTAATAAACTCACTGTATCCACTTCATTTTTATTTCCTTAATTTTTAAAAAATAACTTATTCACCAAAACATATTTCCCATTAATAATTTAAAATCATATTTAATTAGAAACAACTAGAAGTTATTTATTTTATAGGAACTCTTTAACAAAATACGATCATTTAAATTTATTTCTATCAAAAATTTATTTTATTAAATCCAATCGACTCATAATTTAAAACTAATATAATACTTTTTTTGAATATCAATTCATATAATCTAAATCCAACTTTTTCTCCTAAATAACAAATAATACGATAAAAATTAATTAACCTCACCGATTCAAACATTTTCTTAAGATAATCAAAATCAATCACCGTAAGATTAATCAACATCCCATTAATCAAATCAATCACCGTAAAAT
The DNA here is from genome assembly GCA_963859935.3 of Lathyrus sativus. Classification (NCBI taxonomy): domain Eukaryota; kingdom Viridiplantae; phylum Streptophyta; class Magnoliopsida; order Fabales; family Fabaceae; genus Lathyrus; species Lathyrus sativus. The sequence continues at coordinate 397,475,974 of OZ012739.1, read as the reverse complement.
TAATCGACATCACAAATAAATTAACATCTAATCGTGCACGCTCCCGCACATTCACATACACAATTCACTCACCTACACCTTAGCACTTTCATGCGTGTGTATGGCTTTATTTTCCGCAATTTACCTTTCGCAACTTTACATTATCGCAATTTACTTTCATCGCATTGCATTCCGTCCAAAGGAAAAACCTACACATAAGTCAACACTTGTGTGTAGTGCACATCATTTGAATTATATTCCCCATGATCCTTGATCCCATTCAAGTTGATCTTTAGGATAGATCCTACCCATAGGAAGGACCTTTTTTCCCACAACATAGAAATAAACACACAACAATTCAACACAATACAAACAATACTCAAACACAATAGAGAATAGATGTTAATCATCTTAGGCGAGATATAATCTCCACCCCACATCAATACAATCAATTTGTAGGAACTTTGCCTTAAGAAAGATAAAGGCGTACCTCGTCGATCCCTATCCGAGTACTTGAGTCATTCTCTTAAGACGATGCAAAGACTACATTCCTACAACTTGTGGCGGTTAAATCTCCCTTAAAATGACAATGCATCTCTTCTCCTAAAACCAATCAAATCAACTACCCTAAACCCGTAGGAACTGTGACCACAATCAAAGAACTCCTCTAACCCTTTAGGGGAACTACAAGTACTCTGATTCCACTCCCGTAAGGATATGTAGGCATAAGATGCGATATCTTATCGAGTATACTTAGAAATAAACCCTTAGGTCTTTTATACCTTAAACAGATAAACACTTAGCAATAAACAAACATAAAACAAGAGGTTCCTGTAGAGTACTACAGAAACTTAGGATGCTAGTACCTTCCCTAAGTTTAACCAACCCCCGAACCTAAAACTCTCTAAACCTTGCATTTGCATTGCATTGTGGGAATTTCGATCTTTATCCCTTCCTTTGGACAAATCCAAGTTCGGTTGCAAAATGAATTAAAGATTAAAGCTAATTAATAGTTTGGTATCCAAATTTCACTGCGACAACGTGCGCGTGCACACACACGCACACACACAAACCACACGTGCGCGCACACATAAGCATACACACAAGAACATGTGCGCACGTGCGTAATCACATACATACGCGTGCGCGCATATACACCCACGCGTGCACTTGCACAGACACACACACAGACACGCATACACAAACGCACGTGCACACACACACACACACACATTCACACGACCACACACACACACACGCGTGCGTACACACTCACACATACACACACATGCGCGCATGCGCTCACACTCTCCCTCACACACACCCACACATGTGCGCGCGTGTGAGCACACACACACATTCACACACACACCCACACACGTGCGCGTGCGCGTGCATACACACACCCGCATGCACATATACACACGGACACACACACATGCAAGCGCACACACACCTGTGCACTCTCTCTCTCTCTCACACACACACACACGCACATACACACACACACGCACACGTGCACACACACACACACACACAAACATACATACGGGTGCGCACACTCTCACACACACACACGCATGCACACACGCAAACAGACACACACGCACACACACAAACAGACACACACGCACATACACGCATATTCATACACACACACACACCAACGCACACACACACGCACATGTGCACACGCACATATACACATGAATACACACACACACACACGTGCACACACACATACACACACATGCACACACATATGCACACACGTGTGTGCGCACACACACACACACGCAAGAACACTCACACGCGCGTGCACACCCACACACGTGCATATACAAACACGTGCGCACACACACTCACACACGACACACACGAAAACGCACGCGCAC
>OZ012739.1:397464100-397469100 GCA_963859935.3 Lathyrus sativus | reverse complement strand
ACACACACACACACGCACACACACACACAAACTCTCTCACACACACAAACACACATGTGCGCGTGTGCGTGCACATACACACACACTCATAAACATACACACGCGCGTGCACATACACACACAGACACGCACACACGTGCGCACACACACACTCTCTCTCTCTCACACACACACACACATGTGCGCGCACACCCACACACACACACACACACACGCGTGTGCGTGCTACAACACACAAACGCGTGCGCATACACACATACACACACACGCACACACCCACACACACAAATACACACACACAAACACATGTGTCAGCATGCACACGCGCGTGCGCGCACACAAGCATGCGCATACACACACGTACACAAAGAACGTGTGCACGCACCCACGGACACCTACACACACGCATGCACTAACGCACGCCGCTCGCACATACACACACACACGCGCGCACACACACACGTGCACATACACACATGCGCAGACACACACACACACACATACACACACACGTGCACACACACACACACACGCATACACACACACACATACACACACACGCACACACACACACACACACAGACGCGTGCGCACACACACACATGCACACACAGACACACACACACGCACATACACACTCACACACACAATAAACGCACAGACGCACTCGCGTGCCCAAAAACACGCGCGTGCACACACAGACACACACGCGTGCTCACACTCTCTCTCACACACACATACAAACACACACACACACATACACGTGCGCGCGCACACACATGCACATACATACACACGTGTGCACACACATACACACGAATACGTGCGCACTTGCTCGCAGATACACACACACGCGCGTGCGCGCACATACATACACACGCACACGTACGCACGCACAAGCATAGACACACATGCGCACATCCATAAACGCGCGTGCACACACGCACACACACGCACAAACACACACGCGTGTATGCTCACACACTCTTTTTCACACACACTCATACACACGCACACACACACACAAACACATGCGCACGCACCCCCACACACACACAGGCATGCACACACGCACACACAGACACAGACACACACACACATACACATACACTCACAGGCACACACACGCGCACGTGTACAGACATAGACACACGCCCACACACACACACACATACACACGCGTGCGCACACTTTCTCTCTCTCTCTCACACACACACACAGACAGGCACATGTATGCACACACACACACACGCACACGCGCGCGTGCGGGCTAACACACACACGCGTGCGCACACATACACATACACACGCATACACTCACAAGCACACACACGCACACACACACACACACACGCACAAACACAAACGCGTGTGTGCTCACACACTCTCTTTCACATACACTCACACACACACACACACACAAACACAAACACATGCGCACGCACCCACACCCACACACAAGCACGCACGCACACACGCATACATACACGCATACACTCACAGGCACACACACGCGCGCGTGTACACACACAAACACACGCGCGCGCACACACACATACACACGCGTGTGCATACTTTCTCACTCTCTCTCTCTCTCTCTCACACACACACACGCACGCACATGCGCACACACACAAGCACGCACACGCGCGCGTACGGCTAACACCCACACGCGTGCGCTCACACACACATACACACGCATGCACTCACGCACGCACGCACCCACGCACGCAGTTACACGCACACACACACGCAAACACGCACGGACGCATGCACGCGCACACGCGAACACGCACAGACACACACACACACACGTGCGCGCGCATAGACACTCACAGACACACGCGCGCACACTCACACACGCGTGCGCACACACTCTCTCTCATAAAAACAAACACACGCGCGCGCACGCACACACTCACGCACGCACACTCGCGCAAACGCAAACACACACAGACACACATACGCACACCCCCCCCACACACACACGCACGCAGACACACACGCACTTACGCACACACAGACACACACACACCCAAACACACGTGCGCGCACAAACACACGCACACACACCCACACACACATGCATGCACAGATTCGCACACACACACACACACACAAACACGCACGCGCGCATGCACTCACAGGTACGCACACACAAACGAACACGCGTGCGCGCGTGCGCAATCCCAAACACACGCGTGCGCGCACATACACACACACGCACACACGCACAGACACACACACACACACACACGCAAACACAAACGCGCATGGACACACACACACACACACACACACACTCACATGCACGCACACACAAACACGTGCGTGCGCTTACGCTCTCACACACACACACAAACAAACATGCGCGCGCGTGCACGCACACACACACCCATACACACATACGCGCGTGCACATGCACACACGGACACACACACACGCAAACATACATACACGCGTGCGCACACTCTCTCTCACATACACACACACACGCACATACACATACACACACACATACGCACCCACACCCACAAACACACATACACACACGCGCGCACGCTTGCACACACACACACACACACGTGTACACACACAAGCGCGCCCGTCTGCATGTACACTCAAACACATACACACGCACGTACACACATACACACACGTGCACACTCACGCACACACGCACACACACACGTGGGCGCATACAAAAAACACACACGGGCGCGCGTGCACAGTCATTTACACATACACACATACACACACGCACTCACGCACGCACTCACGCACACCCACACACACATACACACGCGCACTCACGCACGCACGCACCCACACACACACCCACAAACACAACACGCACGTGCACACACACACAAACAACCACACACAAATAAACGCGCGCGCACGCACACGCACAAAGACACATACACGCATGCACGCGCCCATGCAAACACACACACACACACATATGTGCAGACACAGACACACATACATACACGCACTCACGTAAGCACGCACCCACACACACACACACGCGCGCGCACACACACACACACAAACACATGTGTGCGCGCGTGCGCTTTTACTCACACGCGCGTGTGCACACACACACACACGCACAACAATACGTGTGCGCGCACACGCACACACACACACACACGCATGCACTAACGCACGCCGCTCACACACACACACGCACACACACACACACGCATACACACACGCGTCCACACACACATGCATAAACACACGCACACACACAAACAGACGCGTGCGCACACACTCACGTGCACACACGCGCGCGCAGAAACATACACACGTGCACACACAGACACACGCGCGCACACACACATATATACACACGCGTGCACACACTTTCTCTCTCTCTCTCTCTCTCTCTCTCTCTCTCTCTCACACACACACACACATGCGCACACACAAGCACACGCGCGCGTGCGAGCAAACACACACACACACACACACACATATATACATGCATTCATGCATGCACCCACACAAATAGTTACACGCACACGCACACACACGCTTGTGCGCACACACGCACACACACACGCACGCACACACACACACACACGCACGCACCCGCACATGCAAACACACACAGACACACGTGCGCGCACACACACACACACACACAAACACACACATGCGTGCGAGCATCCACATACACACGCGTGCGCACACACTCTCTCTCTAACACACAAGCACGCACGCGCGCATGCACATACAAACACACACGCACGCAGACTCACACGCAAGCACGCACGCACCCTCACACGCAAACACACACAGACACACACACACACGCGTGCTCACACTCTCTCTCGCACACAAATACGTGCGCGCGCACACACATGCACATACACACATACACGTGCGCGCGTGCATGCACGCACACGCACACACACGCACGCTCGAATGCACTATCGCACGCTGCTTGCACATACACACACACGCACACGCGTACACACCCACACACGCACTAACGCATGCACGCACACACGTAAGCACGCACGCACAAACATACACACGCACGTGCACACACGCGCGCGCGCACCCACTCTCACAAACAAGCACTCGCGTGCACACAAACACGCGCGTGCACACACTGACACACACACACGCACACACATAAAGACACACACGCGCGCGCATGGCACACACGCACACACACACACACACACACTCTCTCTCTCTCACACACACACACACACAAAGACACACACGAAGACACACACACACACGCACACACAGCCACACACACACGTGCGCGCACACTTACGCGCACACACACACACACGCACACACACACAAACTCTCACACACACACAAACACACATGTGCGCGTGTGCACGCACACACACACACTCATAAACATACACACGCGTGTGCACATACACACACAGACACATACACACACACGTGCACACACACACACTCTCTCTCTCTCTCTCACACACACACACACAAACACGTGCGCGCACACCCACACACACAGATACACGTGCGCGTGTGCGGTATAACATACAAACGCGTGCGCATACACACATACACACACACACACGCTCACACACGCACACACCCACACACACAAACACACACACACACACAAACATGTGTTCGCGCGTGCGCTTCCACATACACACGCGTGTGCGCATACGCTCTCACACACACACACAAACAAACATGCGCGCGCGTGCACGCACACACACACCCATACACACACACGCGCGTGCACATACACACACGGACACACACACACGCAAACATACATACACGCGTGCGCACACTCTCTCTCATATACACACACACACACACATACACATAAACACACATATACGCACCCACACCCACAAACACACATACACACACGCGCGCACGCTCGCACACACACACACACACACACACACGTGTACACACACAAGCGCGCCCGTCTGCATGTACACTTAAACACATACACACGCACGTACACACATACACAC
>OZ012739.1:397456600-397459100 GCA_963859935.3 Lathyrus sativus | reverse complement strand
CCAATACACAAGATACCACTACGACACCAAGGAAAAAAAAAGAAGAGGGCACTAACATCGAGTTTTGAATAAGTATAGAAGCTCTTTAAAAGATGACACCGTTCAAGCTCTCATGTGCGCACGTAGTTGGCTACATGGTTTTGTAGGTATAAATTTTAATTTTAGAATAACGGTTTATAGATTATAAAATGATATACTAGCTTAAGATATATGACATATTATTTTTGTAGAATATGATATTGACAGTGATGAAGATGAAGATAAGCGTGAAGTCATTCGTCAAGAAAACCTCGGATTTTCTGATGGAACAAATCAATGATAGTGTTGAAGTTGATCAATAGCAGCTTAAGTGTAATTGATCTTGTTCTTGTGATATTGACAGTTACCTTCTGTCCGATTTAGAATTGCTTGGCTGCTGCTGCTGGTAGTTGTTTTTGTGTTGTGTATTGCTTGGTTTTGTTACCTTCTGGTGTTTGTTTGCTTATGTTCTGAGAATTTGTTTGCTTATGTTCTGGTATTTGTAATGGAAAAAGTAGTATTATCTGAAACAAATTATTTTGGTTATTGATCAGTTAAACTTACAATTTGCAAGTTGATATTTTGATAAGCTCTTTATTATTTTGATAACTCTGCATAAGCTCTTTATTATTTTGATAACTCTGCATAAGTTATGATAACTCTGCATAAGCTCTTTATTATTTTGATATGATAAGCTCTTTATTATTTTGATATGATAACTCTGCATAAGTTCTAAGCTCTTTGATATGATAACTCTGCATAAGTTGATTTGCTGCATAGATGAATAATTGCAGCAGGAACTAATTGCATTGTGGTAGGAGAGGAACTAATTGCAGCAGGATATAACATAAGGAGGTATTATGTCTTTGAATGACCAATTTGGATGTTCACTTTTACATAAATGTTCACCTTTAAATGTTCACTTTTTTCTTGAGGGTTATTATGTCCTTGAATGACCAATTTGGAATTCTTGAGAACTCTGTCTTCATACATGCTTTTATATAGTTTTGAAGACCTGTTGAACTTAGCTTTACTTTATCAGGGGGAGCATGTCTTAACCATTCAAGGTCAATGCTTCCATGATCTCTAACCAGTCTATTCAGGAATTCCTGACATAAATAGAAGTACTATAACTCAGTATATTGATTTTAGTTAAAATTAAGTGTTCCACAAACTTGAGTGGTTGGACATACCTTAATTCGTTCAGCTAGCATGTTGTTCATTCCTCGCTCTTTGCCCAATATGTGAGAATTATGTGATGATTCTGCATATGTTTTGCCCTCTGATTGGAAGGTTTTCTGACCCTCAAGGTGGTGGTTAGGTGAAGTTTGATTATAGTTTGTATGAGATCTAGATTGAGGAGTATTTCCTATAAAGGCTGAGTGCTCGCTTAATTGTCTGTAAAGGTTCATAGTTGGTAACTCTGGACACCCTAATGTTCCATTTTCATGCTGCATCTCAGTGGGTTTATCCACACTATCTCCAACTCCGGTGATGCCAAATCTCATATAAGTGTTGTTTTGAAATTCATTGTGTATGGAAGCAGTGTTAGGCCAAGAAAACTCCTCGCCATTCATTTGAAAAGTGTCCAGACCTTGTATGTATGAGTAATATGATTCATAGTTTGTTGGAGTGGCTACTGACAGTTGTTGCTTTTGTGGATTTCCAAAGCTGCAAGGATGGCCAGATGCTGGGTGGAAACTGTGAATATCATTTCTGCCTACTCTTGAGCTCTGTTTCACACATTGTTGTAGCTTTCCATTGGTTCTCTCTTCCAACATCGATACTCCATTTACACAATGGTAGAATTCTTGAAACATAGTGGTTTTTCCTACGTCTAGAGAATTTGTTGAAGTTAAGAACTGAGCCTTGCTGGGTTCACACCCACTGTCATGTACTTCTGATTCTAAAGTGGATCTAATTCTGGTATCTTGAGTAACTGAGGAATCAAGAGAATCTTGTGATGATAAGAATTCTTCCTCTGAGCTATGATTATTTGGCTTTATTATGCTGTCATTTATCCTTGAAGTTTTACTGTCTCTCAAAAACTCTCCTGTATGACGTGGCATCTCAAAGTCAATATAGTAGGTTGGTGGATTTAATTTTCCTCTTTCATATGATGCTATTAAGTCAGCTTGATTTTCTATGCTGTGTTGTGGCTCTTTATTTGATTTGAGACTTTCATTTGCCTCACACTCTTCAAAATATTGTCATATTTTATGTTCTTTTTTCTGACAAAAACCGGGTCGGCCCGAAAAACCGTAGCCCGTGAAGTGCCGGGCTCGGTCAATCAAATTGGAGCCCGTTTATGATTCGGCCTTTTTAGCCTGGCCCGCACAAAGCCCGAGCCTGTCATGGGCCAGCCCGTCACGGGCCGGGTAGCCCGTTTTGCCAGCTCTAACAGACACACACACACGCATACACAAACGTGCGTGGACACACACACACTCACATGCATACACACACAAACACGCGCGTGCGC
>OZ012739.1:397449100-397451600 GCA_963859935.3 Lathyrus sativus | reverse complement strand
CGCGTGCGCGTGCGCAGGCCTTTCCACACACAAGCATGCGCACGCACATACACACCCACATGCACGCTCGCATGCGCCCACACGAACACGCACACACACACGCGCGCGCGTGCATACACACAGACATGCACACCCACACACACATAAACACGCGTGCACACACACATACACGCGCACACACACATACGTGCGCGCGCGTGCACACACACACACACACAAACACATACACGCGGGCGCGCGTGCGCAAACACACAAATGCGTGCGCGCACACACACACATACACACACGCACGCACCCGCAAACACACGCACACACACACAAACACATGTGCGTGCGCGAGCGTTTCCACACGCACACACAAGCGTGCATGCACACACAAACACGCGCACGCGCACACACACACACAAAAACCCGTGCGCGCGCACACGTAAACACACACATACACAAACACACGCACGCACGTATGCACTAACTCATGCCGCTCGCACACATATACACACACATGCGCACACACACACACACACACGTGCGCACACACACACACACACACGCATACACACATACACACACGTGCACGCATACACACACACACGCACACACACATACACACACACACACAGACGCGTGCGTGCACACACACACGTGCACACACACATACACGCACGTGCACACACACACACACGCACGCACACACACACACCCGCGCGTGCACATACACACACGGACACACACACACGCAAACATACATACACGCGTGCACACACTCTCTCTCACATACACACACACACACACGCACATACACATACACACACACATACGCACCCACACCCACAAACACACATACACACACGCGCGCACGCTCGCACACACACACACACACGCACACACGTGTACACACACAAACACACAAGTGCGCCCGTCTGCATGTACACTCAAACACATACACACGCACGTACACACATACACACACGTGCACACTCACGCACACACGCACACGCACACGCGCACGCACACACACACACACACACGTGCACGCACACAAAAAAACACACACGGGCGCGCGTGGGCAGTCATTTACATACACACATACACACACGCACTCATGCACGCACCCACACACACCCACACACACATACACACGCGCACTCACGCACGCACGCACCCACACACACACCCACAAACACATACACACACGTGCACACACAAACAAACAACCACACACACATAAACGCGCGCGCACACACACACACGCACACACGCACACACAGACACACACACGCATGCACGTGCCCACGCAAACACACACACACACGTGCGGACACACACACACATACATACACACACTCACGCAAGTACGCACCCACACAGACACACACACAAACACATGTGTGCGCGGGTGCGCTTTTACACACACGCGCGTGTGCATACACACACACGCGCACGCGCATACACACACACACGCACAACAATACGTGCGCGCGCACACGCACACTCACACACACACACACACACGCCGCTCGCACACACACACACACCCACACACACACACACACGCATACACACACGCGTCCACACACACACATGCATACACACACGCACACACACAAACAGACGCGTGCGCACACACTCACGTGCACACACGCGCGCGCATAAACATACACACGTGCACACACAGACACACGCGCGCACACACAGACACACACATACACACGCGTGCGTACACTTTCTCTCTCTCTCTCTCTCCCTCTCTCACACACACAGACACACACACAGACACGCACATGCGCACACACACGCACACGCACGCGTGCTGGCAAACACACACACGCATGCGCACACAGACACACACACACATATACATACATGCACTCACGCACGCACCCACACAAACAGTTACACGCACACACACACACACACACACGCTTGTGCGCACACACGCACACACACACGCACACACACACACACACACGCACGCACACGCTCATGCAAACACACACAGACACACACACAGACACACGTGCGCGTGCGCACATATACACACACACAAACACACACACGCGTGCGAGCATCCACATACACACGCATGCACACACACTCTCTCTCTCTCACACACACACGCACGCGCGCATGCACACACAAACACACACGCACGCAGACTCACACGCATGCACGCACGCTCACACGCAAACGCACACAGACACACACACACACACACACACACACACACACACCCGCGTGCTCACACTCTCTCTCTCACACACACACACGTGCGCGCGCACACACATGCACATACACACACACGTGTGCGCACACATACAAAAGAATACGCGCGCGCGTGCTCGCACATACAAACACCCACGCGTGCGCGCACTTACACACACACACACACATACAAACGCGCGTGTACACACACACACACACACGCGCACACACACACACACGCACAAACACACACGCGTGCGTGCTCACACATTCTCTTTCACACACACTCAAACACACG
>OZ012739.1:397426600-397444100 GCA_963859935.3 Lathyrus sativus | reverse complement strand
GTGCGCACACACACACATTCACACACACGTACTCACGCACACACACACTCACCCACACACACAGTTACGCGCACTCACACATGCACACGCACGCACGCACGCGCACACACAAACACACGCAGACACACACACACGTGCGCGTGCACACACACACACACACACATACACACACAAACACACGCGCGCGCGCGGGCTCACACATACACATGCGTGTGCACACTCTCTCTCTCTCACACACAAACATGCGCACGCAAACACACACACACACGCACGCAGACTCACACGCACGCGCACACACAAACACACACAGACACACACTTATGCATACATATACACACACATAAACACACACACACACACACACATGTGCGCGCACACCCAAAACAAAACGCGCGCGCATGCACAGGCATTTACACACACGCATGCGCACGCACATACACACACACACATGCATGCTCGCACGCACCCACACGCACTCGCATACACACGCGCGTGTGCACACACACACACACGCACACGCATACACACATACACACGCGTGCGCACACACTCACACACATACACGCGCGCGGGCGCGCGCAAACACACAATCGCGTGCGCACACACACACATATACACACGCTTGCGCACACACTCACACGCACACACACACACACACGTACGCACACACACACACGCGCATACACACACACACATGCATACACACACATACACACACACACGCATACACACACACGCACACAGACACACACACACACACGTACACACGCACGCGTGCTTACACTCTCACACACACACACACACACACACAAACACACACACACACACACACACACACGTGCGCGCGCACACGCACGCATAGACACACACACGAATACGCGTGCGCATGCTCACACACACACACACACGTGCGCGCACATACATACATATGCACACGCAAGCACGCTCATGCACAGGGACACACACACAAACGCGTGTTCCCCCACACACACACACACACACACACACAAACACACACGCGTGTGCGCTCACACACTCTCTCCCACACGCAAAAACACGTGCTCACACATAAACACATGCGCACGCACCCACACGCATGCACACGCACCCAAACACACATGCACGCATGCACGCACGCGCCCGCACACACACGCATACACTCACAGGCACGCACACGCGCGCACTTGTACACACAGAGAAACACACGCACACACACATATACACACGCGTGCGCACACTTTCTCTCTCTCTCTCTCTCTCACACACACACAGACACGCACATGCGCGTACACACACACATGCAAACGCCGCGTGCGAGCAAACACACACACACACACACGCACACGTGCGCGCACACACACACATGCACTCACGCACGCACCCACACACACAGTTATACGCACACTCATACACACACGCGCGTGCGTGCACACACGCACGCACACACACACAAACACACGCAGACACGCAGACACGCACGCGCACACGCAAACACACACAGACACACATACAAACACGTGCACGCGCGCACAACGCACACAAACATACACACGCGCGCGCATACACACACACACACACGCATGCGCACATACTCTCTCTCTCTCTCGCACACACACACACACACATGCACGCAGACTCACACGAACGCACGCACGCGCACACCTAAACACACAGACACACACACACACACACACACATACGCGCATACACATATGTGCGCGCATACACAAACACAAACGCCCACACACACACACGCATGCGCACACACATACACACACATGCACGCTCGCACGCACCCATAGGCACACGCATACACAAACACGCGCGCTTGCGCATACACACGCACACCCACACATACATACACACGCGTGCGCACACACTCACACGCGCACACACACACGCGTGTGCCCAAACACACACATATACACGCGCGCGTGCTCGTGCAAACACTCAAATGCGTGCGTACACACACACACACATACACACACGTGCTCACGCATGCACGCACCCACACACACGCACACACACACACAAAGACATGTGTGCGCGCGTGCGTTTCCACACACACACACGCGCGCGTGCGCGCACATACACACACACGCGTGTGCGTACACACACACACACGCGTGTACGCATGCACGCACACAAAAACGTGTACGCGTATGCACTAACCCACGCCGCTCGCGCACACACACACACACACACGCATACACACACACACACACGCATACACACACACGTGCACAGACACACACACACACAGAAATACAGACGCGTGCGCACACACACACACACACACGTGCGCACACGCGCGTACACACACACAGACACGTGCACACACAGACTTACACGCACACAATCACACAAACAAATACACACTCACACACACAGACGCACACACGCACTCGCGTGCACAAAAACACGCGCGTGCACACATAGACACACACGTACACACACAAGTACACACGCGCGTGTGCACTCTCTCTCTCTCTCTCACACACACGTGCACACACTTTCTCTCTCTCCCTCTCTCTCATACACACACACACACGTGCGCACACACGCTCACACACATAAACAGACACACGCACACGTGCACGTGCACACACGCACACATGCACGTGCACGTGCATATACTCACACACACATACGCGCACACACACACACACACACACACACGCATGCTCATTCTCTCTTACACACACACACACACACACACGTGAGCCTACAGACACATACACACGTGCGCACACATAAATACGAACACGCGCGCGCCCACACGTGCGTGCACACACACACACAAACACATACACACGCGTGCGCACACTCACGCGCACACACACATGCTCGCACGTGCACACACACACACACACACACACACACACACACACATAAACACACACGCATACGCAAACTCACACGCGTGCGTGCACACACACACACACACATAAACACACACGCGCGCGCAAACGCACACACAAACACGCAGGCACACACGCACGTGCACACACGCACACACCTGCGCAGACACACATACACACACGCGCGCGTGCGCATACCTAGACACTCACACACAAGCACACGCGCGCGCGCACGTTGATACACACAGATACACACGCGTGCAAGCACGCACACAAACACTCGCACGTGCGCACGCGCACACACATACACACACACGCACACACACGCACACACACGCATACACAGACGCGTATGAACACGCCCGCACACACACACCCACACACTCACGCACGCACACACATACACACATATACCCACACGCACTCGCTTGCACACAAACACGCACGCGCACATACAGACACACTCACACACACACACACACACAAAAACACACACGCACACACACACACACACGTGCGCGGGCACACACACGCACACACACCTACACAAACACACGCACATATACACACACACTCACGCACGCACGCACATACGCACTCACGCACACATACAAAAACGCAGGCACGCACGCACACAAACACGCAGACACGCACGCACGCACACACACACAAACACACATGTGCGCGCACATCCAAACACACGTGCGCGCGTGTGCACATGCATTTACACACACACACATGCGCATACACATACACACACACAAGCACGCTCGTACGCACCCACACGTACACACATAAACATACACGCGCGCGTGCGCACACACTCACACGCACACACACACACACACGTGCGCACACACGCACACATACATACACGCGCGCGTGCGCACGCAATCACACAAACGCATACGCACACACACACACGCACGCACCCACCCACACACTCTCACACACACACAAACACATGTGTGTGCGGATGCGTTTCCACACACACACACACGCATGCGCGCCCACACACACACCCGCACGCGCATTCGCACGCACAAAAACGCGTGCGCGCGCACACACATACACACACATACGCACGCCACTCGCACACACATACACACGCACACACACATACACACACACACACACACGCATACACACACAGACGTACACACACACAGACGCGTGCACACACACACGTGCGCACACGTGCACACACACACATACACACGTGCACACACACATGCATGCACGCACACACACAAGTACATACGCACTCACACACACACACAGACGCACACACGCGTTCGCGTGCATAAAAACACGTGCGTGCACACACAGACACACACGCACACACACACACACGCGTTTGCACGCACACTCTCTCTCTCTCACACACACATGTGCGCATACTTTCTCTTTCTCTCTCACACACACACACACGTGCTTACACGCGCACACACACATACACAAACACACACACACACAAACAAGCACGCAAGCACTAACGCACGCTGCTCGTACACACATACACACACACGCACACACATACACACACACACACACGTACACACACACACACATACACACATACACACAAACATATACACACACATACACACGCACACACACACATACACACACATACGTACACGCACACACATACGCACACACACACACACGTGGACATACGCGTGCGCGCACACACACGTGCACACACAGGCATACACGCCCGCACGCACGCACACACGCAAACACATACACATTCACACACACACACACACAGACGCACACACGGACACACGCACTCACGTGCAAAAGAACACACGCGTGCACATATAGACACACACGCAAACACACACACACAAACATACACACGCACGCAGGCTCACTCTCTCTCTCACACACACATACAAACACACACACACACGTGCGCGCACACGTATGCACACACACGCACACACACGCATACACACACACACACACGAATACGCGCGCGTGCACACAGTCACACACACACGCGTGCGCGCACGTACATTCACACGCACACACACGCATGCTCACGCACAGACAAACACACACACGCGCACGCGTGCTCACACACACACACACAAAAACACACACACACACACACACACACAAGCACAAACACACACGCGTGTACGCTCACACACTCTCTCACACACACTCACACACACACTCACACAAAGACGTGCGCGCACACAAACACATGCGTGCGCTCGTGCAAACGCGCTTACACACACACACATGCGCCCGCACACACACACACGCAGGCACACACACACACTCACAGGCAAACACACGCGCGTGTGAACACACATAGACACACACGCATGCACACACACACATACACATACGTGCACACACTTTCTCTCTCTCTCTCTCTCTCTCACACACACACACAGACACGCACATGCGCACATAAACACGCACACGCGCGCGTGTAGGCAAGCACACACACGTGTGCGCACACTTACACACATACACATACACGCACTCACAGACACGCACATGCGTACATACACACGCACACACACGCGTGTAGGAAAACACACACACACGCATGCACACACACACACACGAATACGCGCGCACACACACACACACGCACGTGCTCGCACACCCAAAAACACACGTGTGCGTGCTTGCACAGGCATTTACACACACACGCATGCGCACACACATACACACACATGCACGCTCGCACACACCCACACGCACACGCATACACACACACGCGCGCGTGCGCTCACACACACACACACACCCATACACACATACACGCGCGTGCGCACACACTCACACGCACATACACACACATGCACACGCACTCACGCACGCATGCACCCCCCCTCACACACACAAACACATTTGTGTGCGCGTGCGTTTCCACATACACACACACACGTGCACACACACACACACACACACACACACACAAACGCGTGCGCGCACACGCATACACACAAACACACATGCGCGCACACACACACAAACGCGCGTGCACACACAACCATGCACACACACACACACAAACACACACGCATGTGCACTCACACACTCTCTCTCACACACCCTCACACACACACAAACACATGAGCGCGGGCGTGCAAACGCGCTTACACACACGCGCGCATGCGCACACGCCCACACACACATGCACGCACGCATGCACGCACACACACACACACACACACGCATACTGATCGGGGGATTTTAGTTGTGTTTTCCAAACTATGTTTGTCGTTGGTTTCGCATTGTTTTATCTCTTTTTCTAGTCTTTGGTTTGTTTTGTCGTAGTTATTTGCAGTGTTTTCGCATGGGTCTTAGTTTAATAACTTTATTGCTTTTGCCGCCGATGCGTTTGATTTGGTTTCTTTTAGTGTATTTTTGGCAGGAATCGGTGGCCGGACATCCGTATTGTTTCGAAGACAAAGAAAAGCCAAAAAAGCACAAGTCAGAGGCATGACACGGGTGCCCGTGTTGCACAACACGGCCCGTGTCATGAGGGATACGGCCAGGAGGACACGGGTGAAAAGGAGAAAAGAAGAGTTGGAAACAGAAGAGCAACACGGGTGCCCGTCTCACACAACACGGCCCGTGTTGCAGCCCCTGATGTTTTTTTTCTCAGTTTCGAGTTACAGCAGCCTGACACGGCCACCCGTGTCACACAACACGGCCCGTGTCAGGGCCACTGATGAGGAAAATGCTGTTTTTATTATTTTTCACTATTGAATCCATTTTGAAGGGCATTTTAGACATTTTATCATGTAATTTGAATTGAGTTATATTAAGCCTTATTTTGGAAAGAAGGGAGGCACATTTTTGGATTAGGATTGAAAGGAGAGAACTGAAGCCGGAGAATTCGGAAGAACCAAGGATCGATCAAGAGCGGAAGCAATTGATGATCCAAGTCCCCCAATTTCAATTGTAATGATCTTCTCCTTTTTAATTCTAATTACTTTTATGTTGACCAAGAACATGAGTAGCTAAACCCCCAAGTTGTTAGGGGGTGGTCCTTAATGCGATGTAATGACATCTATTTAATTATTCTACGAGAACTATGTTTTTACCTTAATATATTTGATTTTGCATTAACCTTATTCGTATTCATATTGGAAAGTAGAATTCGAATAGTGCTTAGGCTTAGTCTGGAAAGTCAACCTAACACTTTTGCAAAATAGTATCACGGTCGATATTGCTTAGGAATGAGGATATCCCGTATCACGTATTTTATGGTCGGAGTTATTGCTTGATGTTTTTCAGGGACACTGAGGAATTAGTGAACAGGAAAATCATCAAAGGGTTGCCATTAAGGAATTAAGGCAACTAAAGTGGCCAACTGATAGATTAAGGTTAATAACGAGTAAAGTAGAATAATCATACAGAGTCTGCACTCGTATTGTCTCCACTCCCCTAACACTGTTCTTAGATTAATTAATTCAGTCCGTCTTTACTGTGATATTACTCTGCTACCAAACAAACCACTAGACCTTTTGTTCAATTGAATTCTAAAAATTCTGTTAATTACTACGCAGTCCTCGAGATCGATACTTGAGACGTTTCCCTTATTACTACGATTGGTAAAAATAGTACACTTGCTATTTTCCCGATCAAGTTTTTGGCGCCGTTGCCGGGGACTGCCAAATTAACATTGTGTTTAGAATCCAAAAGAAATTTTGTTGCTCTGCGACTAAAATTTTATTGTTTACGGCACTACTTTTATCCGTTTATTATCTAACGCTTGTCTAATTGTGTATGCGAGGTCAGGCCTCAGCTAAATATTCTTTTGATACAGAACCAGAACGAGCATTACACGAAAGACGGAGATTAGCTAAAGTTAAAAGACTGGAAGAAATAGAGGAAATTATATCCGTGCAGAGCGACTCCGAGGAGAGAGAGACACCACCTGAGATTGTTCAAATGGCTGGAAATCCACCTCAGCCTGAAAGACTGCTAGGAGACTTGGAGGGGCCAATGCTCAACCGAACCGGATGACCATTGTGAATCAACCGGTGAATGCTGCGCATTTTCAGCTACACCCTTCCATCATCCGTCAGTTGGAGAGCAAGCCGTTCGCCGGAAGAATCAACGAAGATGCAAATAAACATCTTCAGAGATTCCTCACAACCACCACCTCGCTGAAAATAGAAGGCCATTCCGAAGAGGCTAAGAGATTAGTTATGTTCCCGTTCACACTCACTGATGATGCGGAAGAATGGTTTTACTCGCTTCCCGCTGGGAGTATCACAACATGGCAAGAGATGGAAACTGCATTCCTGAATGAGTATTTCCCTGCCTCAGTGTTCATCCGAAAAAGATACGACATTGTCAACTTCAAGCAAAAAGAAGGAGAATCTTTAGGGGATGCATATAAGCGGTTTAAGAGGTGTCTTACAGCATGTCCTACTCATAACCTGGACGCCACGGAGCAGATGCAAAACTTTGTTAATGGATTACGACTCAAAACGAAACAGCTCATAGATACTGTTGTCGGTGGCTCAACCAACTTTTCAACAGCCACAGGTATCAGAAGGATCATAGAAGCAATCGCCGCGAACGAGCACCTTGAGTTGTATGATCGCACGGTAAACCAACCGGAAGGTAAGATTGATCTGAAGCTGGCAGACCAGGTTGTTAAAATGGAGGATCAGATCACCGCTGAGGTAGATAGAAGGTTAAAGAAAATGAATGTTGAAACTCAGGCAGTGGCACAGGTTGAGCCAGTTCAAGCAGCACCTTGTGAAATATGCGGTGGGCCACACTTTACAATGCATTGTGTAGCAACCCAAGAGCAAGTGGAACAAATTAATATGTTGAGGCAGAACAATCCTTACGCCAACACATATAATCCTGGTTGGAAGAATCACCCAAACTTTTCGTGGAAAGATCAACAAGGTAATGTGCAAAAACCTATTCAAGGCCAACAACCGTATCAACCTCAGCCACAACAATACCAACAGACACCATACCAACCTCAATATCAACCACAAGCGCCTCGAAAAGCTGATTGGGAAGTGGCCATTGAGAAAATGGCCGCCCAAAGTTCTCAATTTCAAGAAGAGACGAGGAGTAACTTCAGGAATGCTGGAGCATCCATAAAGAACCTTGAAGTACAAATGAGTCAAATTGCCCAACAGCTAGCAAGTTCACAAGCGCCGGGTACACTTCCAAGTGCCACAGTACCAAATTCGAAGGATCACCACCAAATTAAGGCGGTAGTAACAAGAAGTGGAAAGGCCAAGGAAGTAGGAGAAGAGGAAACAGAACTAAATGATCCGATGATTGAAGTGGAGCTGGAAATTAAGGAGAATGAAACAGTCGAGGAAGAAGTGGTGACACCGGTACCGGTAACTAAAGAAAAAGTGGTAGAACCAAAACCAGTGATCAAGCTACCATACCCCTCAAGAAATAAGAAGAAAGGACAGCAAGAGAAGAATTTCGAGAAGTTCCTGGAGTTGTTTAAGAAGTTGGAGCTGAACATTCCGTTGTTGGAGGCACTAGAACAAATGCCCACCTATGCAAAATTCATGAAGGACATCATTGCTAAGAAGCGGACGAGTGAGTCCGAACCTGTTATTCTAACAGAAACTTGCAGTGCTATTTTGCAGGGTCTGAAGATTCCGGTCAAGAAGAAAGACAGCGGAGCTGTTACTATCCCATGCACTATTGGCGATAGGTCATTCAACAGAGCTTTAATTGATCTGGGAGCAAGTATTAGCCTCATGCCCTTGTCTATCTACAAAAAATTAGATATCGGTGCGGTTCAAGACACTCGGATGACCCTCCAGTTTGCTGATCATTCAGTTAAGCGGCCATATGGAGTGGTTCAAGATGTACTAGTTAAGGTAGATAAATTTGTGTTCCCGGTTGATTTTGTGATCCTAGAAATGCCGGAAGATGAAGAAATGCCGTTAATTTTGGGCCGACCATTCTTGGAAACCGGGAGAGTCATGATAGATATGGAAGGCGGCACCCTGACCTTGAAAGTATATGACGAGGAGTTAAAAATTGATGTTAGTAATACCATGAAGCATAAACAGGATCGGGGCACCACCAGCAACATACAAGTGCTAGAACAGGTCGTAGAGAGCGAACATGTGGAGAGTGTGACCCAACTACCTCTGGAGAGAGTGCTAAGCATGTCAATCTTTAAGGAAGACAAAGAAGTAAATGAGAACGACAGAGAGGTAGTCGAAATGTTGGACACTCGACCTTTCTAAAGGGGATCCCGACCACACCGATGGGAGGACTTACGACAACCTATAGAGCTTGAGGGTAATGACGAAAAGCCTAAAGGTTCGGAATTGAAATAACTGCCGGAAAACCTCAAATATGTGTTTCTAGACACCGAGGAAAAGTGTCCCGCCATTATCAGCTCTAGTTTGAAAAGTGTCCAAGAGAAACAACTAATTGGGGTTCTAAAAAAATTTAAGTGCTATTGGTTGGAAAATAGAAGACTTAAAGGGTATAAGTCCTACATTTTGCATGCACAAAATTCTTATGGAAAAGGACCATAAACCGGTTGTGCAGCCCCAACGAAGACTGAACCCCGTTATGAAGGAAGTCGTAAGAAAGGAAGTGGTGAAATTATTGGATGCTGGGCTTATCTATCCTATATCCGACAGTTCATGGGTGAGCCCTGTTCACGTGGTGCCTAAGAAAGGAGGTACAACTGTGGTGACGAATGACAAGAATGAGTTGATTCCTACGCGTACCGTCACTGGGTGGAGGGTATGCATTGATTATAGGAGACTTAATTTAGCCACCAGAAAGGATCACTTCCCGTTGCCTTTTATTGATCAGATGTTAGAAAGATTGGCTGGGCACGATTACTACTGCTTTCTAGATGGATACTCCGGATACAACCAAATCGCGGTTGCGCCGGAGGATCAAGAGAAGACAGCGTTCACATGCCCGTACGGAGTTTTTGCTTATATGAGGATGCCATTCGGGTTATGTAATGCCCCGACCACGTTTCAAAGATGCATGACTTCCATTTTTGCGGATATGCTCGAGAAACATATGGAAGTCTTTATGGACGATTTTTCTGTGTTTGGCTCATCTTTTGATAATTGTTTAACGAATCTTTCACTGGTTTTGCAACGATGTCAGGAAAGTAATTTGATCCTAAACTGGGAAAAATGTCATTTTATGGTTCGAGAGGGCATTGTGCTCGGTCACAAGATCTCTCATAAGGGGATCGAAGTGGATAAAGCCAAAGTGGAAGTGATTTACAAGTTACCACCGCCGGTGAATGAGAAAGGCATTCGAAGTTTCTTAGGCCATGCGGGTTTCTACCGTCGGTTTATAAGAGATTTTTCCAAGATAGCAAAACCATTGACGTCCTTGTTAGTCAAGGAAAAAGCATTTGTTTTCAGTAAGGAGTGTGCTGATGCTTTCGAAAATCTGAAAAACAAATTAGTTTCAGCACCGATTGTAAGTGCCCCTGATTGGTCTCTTCCGTTTGAGATCATGTGTGATGCTAGCGATATCGCTGTGGGGGATGTGTTGGGGCAGCGGAGAGAGAAGTTGTTACATGTTATTTATTATGCTAGTCATGTTTTGAACCCTGCACAGATGAATTACGCGACCACCGAGAAGGAGTTGTTAGCGGTGGTGTACGCCTTCGATAAATTTAGGCAATATTTTTTGGGTTCAAAAGTGATTGTTTATACTGACCATGCTGCATTGAAATATCTTTTTGCTAAACAGGAATCGAAGCCTAGGCTCCTGAGATGGATTTTGCTTCTTCAAGAATTT
Source organism: Lathyrus sativus (assembly GCA_963859935.3). Lineage (NCBI taxonomy): Eukaryota > Viridiplantae > Streptophyta > Magnoliopsida > Fabales > Fabaceae > Lathyrus > Lathyrus sativus. The sequence goes on along the minus strand of OZ012739.1, from coordinate 397,432,467 downwards.
GATGTGGAGATCCACGATAAGAAAGGATGTGAGAACACCGTGGCTGATCACTTGTCGCGAATGTCACCAATTGAAGAAAATGAAGATAACCGCCCTATAAGGGATGAGTTCGCTGATGAACGCATTTTAGCTATTTCCGGTGTTCCATGGTTCGCTGATTATGCGAATTACTTGGTCGGAGGTATCATACCCGACGATTTTGACTCTAACAGGAAAAAAAAGTTTGTTCATGATTGCAGGTTTTATTTATGGGACGACCCTTATCTCTATAAAAGAGGAGTGAATGGTTTGATCAGAAGATGTGTACCTGAAGAGGAACAGAGGAAAGTGCTTACAGCTTGTCATAATTCGGAATATGGAGGACATTTCAGTGGTGACCGAACCGTTGTCAAAGTCCTCCAATCGGGGTTATACTGGCCCTCAATTTTTAAAGATGCTCAAGAGCTGGTGAAAGAATGTGACAAATGTCAGAGAACGGGAAACATTTCGAAACAGAATCAGATGCCCCAAAATTTCATGCTGGAAGTGGAATTGTTTGATGTGTGGGGGATAGACTTCATGGGGCCATTTCCACCATCCTCTGGAAAGCACTACATTTTGGTCGCAGTGGACTATGTGTCAAAATGGGTTGAAGTCGTGGCTCTGCCTACTAATGATGCAAAGGTGGTAGTCAAATTCTTAAAAGAAAATATTTTTGCCAGGTTTGGAGTTCCAAGAGCGTTGATAAGTGATGGAGGAACTCATTTCCTAAATCACCTTATGGAGAGACTCCTTCAGAAATACAATGTGAAGCACCGGGTAGCCACCTCGTATCATCCCCAAACAAGTGGTCAAGTGGAGGTATCTAATCGGCAATTAAAACAAATTCTAGAAAAAACTGTTAGTTCGTCACGGAAGGATTGGTCAACCAAGGTGGATGATGCATTATGGGCATATCGTACAGCGTTTAAAACACCCATAGGCATGTCACCATATCAACTGGTCTATGGAAAGGCTTGCCATTTACCATTAGAGTTAGAACATAAAGCTTTCTGGGCGACAAAGTTCTAACATGGATCTATCGATAGCCAGAAGCTCGAGGATTCTTCAGTTGCATGAGCTGGAAGAGTTTCGTAACCAAGCCTATGAAAATGCCAAACTGTACAAAGAAAAAACAAAAAAATGGCATGATCAGAGAATACGGAGAAAGGAATTTTGGGAAGGACAACTGGTCCTCCTATACAATTCCCGGATGAGGTTATTCCCAGGAAAGTTACGATCTAAATGGTCGGGACCATTTCTGGTTCACAAAGTTTTTCCACACGGCGCAGTCGAGTTTCAGAATCAAGCCAACGGAGACACTTTCAAAGTGAATGGGCAGAGGTTAAAACCATATTATCAAGGTGATTTAACCGGCCAGGTGGATGTCGTTCATCTTACCTCGTAGGATGAACGCCCGTCGAGCCATGCGACGTAAAACGAAGCGCTTTGTGGGAGGCAACCCACACATTTTTTGCTGATGTTTTCTTTTTTTTTTTGTTGTTTCTGTTTTATTTCAGCTCGCATGTCATCATGAAAAGAGGACACCGGATAACGGGAGTGAATAATGCTGAGAAGAGGAGAATCAGAGCCCTGACACGGGTGGCCGTGTTGCACAACACGGGCCGTGTCAGGAAGAGGTTGCAGATTTGTGGATTTTGGGCAAAACAGCAGGGTGACACGGGTGCCCGTGTCCCATGACACGGCCTGTGTCACATACACCAGGAAAAAAAGAAGAAGAAGAAGAATCAGGGAATCTGAACAAGTCAGGGGTGCAACACGGGTGCCCGTGTTGTGCAACACGGCCCGTGTTAATGAAAAAAAAAGGGGATCCCAGGAGGAGCAACACGGGTGCCCGTGTTGTGCAACACGGCCCGTGTTGCAGAGCGTGCAGTTTTAAATTTTTTTTACCGTGTGGGGCCCTCCTATTTTATTCCCCACTTACTCCCTTTAACCCTTTCATTTACCCTCTTTACCTCATCATCTTCTTCTTTTCTCTTTCACCTTCTTCATAAAACCCAAACACTCCATAGCCTCCTCCCCACAAAAGCTTCAATTTCACCAATACCCACTCATCAAAACCACTTTCCCTCTTCACGAAAAACGATCCCCTCATTATTGTGGTCATTCCTACAGTGACATTTTTCTCTAACGGTGATTTCGAATTTTCTGTGTTGCTTTTGTTTTGCAGGTTACACAATGCCTCCTCGTAGAGATACCGGAAAAGCAGTGGCGGAAACTTCACGCCCCAGAAAGAGAGCACACCGTATGGCGAACCCTCACGGCATACTCTTTAAAGACCCGGATCATCAGCGAAAGTACTCTAACATCATCAAGCGTAAGCTCACGCCCACAAGGTATATCTGCAACACTACGCTTGATAGTCTAGGACTCAAAATAGAGGTCCATAGGATGTTTCACACTCTGGGGATGTTAGAATTTATGCAATTAGAAGCGCCAACTTATGAGCGCATAACTGTTGAATTTTTGAGCACTTTAGAGTTTCAGTTGAAGCATAGTTGGACGGGGGTAGAGGAAGAATATTATGGTACACTGAGGTTCAGGTTATTTGATACTGACCATAGCCTGACCATAGCCGAGTTGGGAGACATACTGAAGCTCCCCAATTTTGGTCCCGGAGCCCCTCCGGGAAGTTTTAGTGCAGGGGACTTTTGGAAGGCTATTACAGGCAGAACTGACTATGTCGCGAAAGCGGCAAAAGCTTCTTGTATCCATAACCCTTGTTTCAGGTACGCTCAAAAGGGATTGGCATACACACTGTTCGGTAGGGGTGATAGCACAGGGGTAGCGACTCAGAGGGAGTTGTACTTCATGTACGACATGGCCAATCACGAGCTCATTAATGTAGCTGCCTTTGCAGCTGATCACCTGAAGAGGGTTGCGAATGCACCTTCAGGCGAAATAAGTGTAGGCGGTATGATTACTCAAATCGCGAATCACTTTGGCCATGGTGCTCTCTTGAGAGAGGAACCCACTGTTACAGGTAAGACAAAAATAGATCTTGCCACACTGACGGCCCAAGGTATGATTCGTATCTTTGATAATTACTATTCCTTGGTAAGCCGAAACAGTCATCTCCTTGCTTTACCTGCCCCTGACTTTATTAGTATTCAAAATGTGAATAACTGGCTATATGAGAGCCCCCTGCAGGATGAAGAAGACCAATTTTATGATGGTACAGGTGCAGAATTCTTTGAGGATGAAGGCGATCAGGTGGAAGAAGCGCCTATACCGCCTACTCGATTTTCACCCCATCAGGAATCAAGCCCAGGCTCGTGGAGCTTATCGAAAAAGGAATGGGACTGGATGGAGAATGAGATGTGCCATCTCCAAAGTGAGCAAATGCGGCAAGGCGAGGAGTAGACAAGACAAGGGAACGAGCAAATCCGACAGGGCAGGTTGATCAGTGAAATGCACGAATGGATGCGGCAGATGATGCTGCGGGACCAACCTCCTCCATCATGATGAACTCTGTGAGTCCCCTGCTACTTGTGTTTCAACAGTGGGGACACTGTTGAATTCAAGTGTGGGGGTATTTTATTGTGTGTTTTGTTTTTTTGTTGTTTTCTTTCTCTGTTATTTATATTTCTGTGTTAGTTTGAAAGCATGATCGGAATACCCGCAGTGAAAACCCCCGATGTTGAACTATTAAAATAAGAACTGTTTGGTTGAACTGTTTTCGCGTGAGGTAGGTGATGAGAAAGTATAGAGAATGCTCAGAAAAAGTTTTGTGAGGAGGAAATCGGAATAATCTTGAGAAGTAAGTAAAACACAAACACCTTGGTCTCCCGAATAGGAACGAGTTCGACGTGTAGATTTGTGCCATAGTGCTTTAATCTGAGAAGTACCCCGAGTAGTTCTCCTTGACAGGCGGGCTTAATCAATAAGAATCGTATGTGCGAGGTTGATCGAAAAGTATATGAAAAAAAAGCACAGAGAAAAAGGGGCAAATTGGATGACCTGTCCTTCTAAGTTGGGTAACCCTCACCCGGTTATTCAGCCTAACGGCGGTCGAACCTGAGAGCCATCCAAAAAAAAAATATAGTAATAATAATTGTGCCAAAAAAAAAAGAAGAAGAAGAAAATATAATACTTGATCGATCTTGTACATGCGAGGAAAAATCATAACTGCCCTTATAGTTACTGTTCGAATGAAAGGGAGAAAAATCGAAAAAGAAGACTTAAGTACAAAGCATAGTCGGAGAGGTTACCAATTGGGAGATTGAGGGCGGTGGTTTTGCCACGGTTTAGTGTTTATGTGTTACCTATTTTGACAGAGTAAGCCGAGACTACTCCTAATGGGACTTGGAATGAGAATTTCACGTATGAGTATCATGACCGTAACTCACAGTTCTATGGGCGTTTATGTGAAAAGATTTATAAGGTTCGATTTGATGAGCTTTTTGCTCGAGGTCAAGCAAAAGTTCAAGTTCGGGGGAGTTTGATCGGGGGATTTTAGTTGTGTTTTCCAAACTATGTTTGTCGTTGGTTTCGCATTGTTTTATCTCTTTTTCTAGTCTTTGGTTTGTTTTGTCGTAGTTATTTGCAGTGTTTTCGCATGAGTCTTAGTTTAATAACTTTATTGCTTTTGTCGCCGATGCGTTTGATTTGGTTTCTTTTAGTGTATTTTTGGCAGGAATCGGTGGCCGGACATCCGTACTGTTTCGAAGACAAAGAAAAGCCGAAAAAGCACAAGTCAGAGGCATGACACGGGTGCCCGTGTTGCACAACACGGCCCGTGTCATGAGGGATACGGCCAGGAGGACACGGGTGAAAAGGAGAAAAGAAGAGTTGGAAACAGAAGAGCAACACGGGTGCCCGTCTCACACAACACGGCCCGTGTTGCAGCCCCTGATGTTTTTTTTCTCAGTTTCGAGTTACAGCAGCCTGACACGGCCACCCGTGTCAGGGCCACTGATGAGGAAAATGTTGTTTTTATTATTTTTCACTATTGAAGCCATTTTGAAGGGCATTTTAGACATTTTATCATGTAATTTGAATTGAGTTATATTAAGCCTTATTTTGGAAAGAAGGGAGGCACATTTTTGGATTAGGATTGAAAGGAGAGAACTGAAGCCGGAGAATTCGGAAGAACCAAGGATCGATCAAGAGCGGAAGCAATTGATGATCCAAGTCCCCCAATTTCAATTGTAATGATCTTCTCCTTTTTAATTCTAATTACTTTTATGTTGACCAAGAACATGAGTAGCTAAACCCCCAAGTTGTTAGGGGGTGGTCCTTAATGCGATGTAATGACATCTATTTAATTATTCTACGAGAACTATGTTTTTACCTTAATATATTTGATTTTGCATTAACCTTATTCGTATTCATATTGGAAAGTAGAATTCGAATAGTGCTTAGGCTTAGTCTGGAAAGTCAACCTAACACTTTTGCAAAATAGTATCACGGTCGATATTTCTTAGGAATGAGGATATCCCGTATCACGTATTTTATGGTCGGAGTTATTGCTTGATGTTTTTCAGGGACACTGAGGAATTAGTGAACAGGAAAATCATCAAAGGGTTGCCATTAAGGAATTAAGGCAACTAAAGTGGCCAACTGATAGATTAAGGTTAATAACGAGTAAAGTAGAATAATCATACAGAGTCTGCACTCGTATTGTCTCCACTCCCCTAACACTGTTCTTAGATTAATTAATTCAGTCCGTCTTTACTGTGATATTACTCTGCTACCAAACAAACCACTAGACCTTTTGTTCAATTGAATTCTAAAAATTCTGTTAATTACTACGCAGTCCTCGAGATCGATACTTGGGACGTTTCCCTTATTACTACGATTGGTAAAAATAGTACACTTGCTATTTT
>OZ012739.1:397376600-397419100 GCA_963859935.3 Lathyrus sativus | reverse complement strand
TAGAAAGATGTTGAATCTCTCTATGAAACATGGGAAAGGTTTAAGGATATGATGAGAGCATGTCCTCACCACAGTTTAGAAGACTGGGTGACGATCCATACTTTCTACAATGGGCTTCTGTATAACACCAGATTAACGGTAGACGCCGCCGCAGGCGGTGCACTTATGGATAAGCCATACGATGAAGCCTATCAACTTATCGAAAACATGTCTCAGAACCATTGCCAATGGGGAGGTGAAAGAACTCCATCAGAGAAACCCACAGCGAAAGGTGGGATGTACGAGATCAGCAGTCTTGAAAAGTTCAACGCTAAGGTGGATGCTTTAACGCAGAAAATCGACAGTCTAACTGTAACACCACCTGCAATCGTAGCTGCTGTAACTCCAAATTGTGAGTTATGTGGCATCGCCACTCACAATGCGCCCGAGTGCCCATTATTAGCAGGAATTCCACCATACCAAGTAAACTACGCTCAAGGTAACCCTTATGCGAATACCTACAACCCAGGATGGAGGAACCACCCGAACTTTTCCTACAAAAGAGATAACGCCTTGCAAGCACCGGCTGCTCCGCCAGGATATCAGAAACCAGCTGCAGCTGCCCAGACTGCCCCTAGGAAATCAAATCTCGAAGTGATGATGGAAAAATTCATAGCTACTCAAGTTCAAACAAACAAAGAATTCCTGAATCAAAACATACACACTAGCGAGCAGATTAAACATCTGACCGGAAAAGTAGACGTTTTAGCCACCCATCATAAAATGCTTGAAACGCATATATCACAAGTGGCTCAACAACAAGCTTCTGCAGCCGCACCAGCTGGGACATTTCCAGGTCAGCCAGAACCTAATCCGAAAGGTCATGCAAACGCTGTCATATTGAGAAGTGGAAAAGAATTGGAAGGCCCAACAGATCCTAGGAATGAAAATTCAGCCATGCATCAGAAATCTGAGAAACCAACAGAAAAGGAGTTTGAAACCGAAAAGAAGGAAGGTGACGAGCAAGAGGCCGCCAAAGATGAAAACTCATATGTGCCTCCACCGCCATATAAACCACTGATTCCTTATCCTCAAAGATTCATAAATTCCAAAACTTCAGGATAATTTAAGAAATTCGTTGAACTTATGAAACAACTGAATATCATTATTCCTTTCACAGAAGCGATAACTCAAATGTCGTCATACGCTAAGTTTCTTAAAGAAATTCTGTCTAACAAAAGGAAAATCGAGGATAACGAAATAGTTACACTTACTGCCGAATGTAGCGCAATCATTCAAAATAACATGCCTCCTAAACTAAAAGACCCAGGTAGCTTCTCCATACCATGCGTCATAGGGAAGTTCGTCATAGACAAAGCTTTATGCGATCTAGGAGCCAGTATAAGTGTTATGCCCCTATCTATATGCAAAAAGCTGAACATGGGAGAACTAAGACCAACTAAAATGTCCGTGCAATTGGCTGACCGATCAGTCAAATACCCCGTCGGTGTGCTGGAAAACGTTCCAGTACGCATAGGCCAATTCTACATTCCAACCAACTTCATAATCATGGACATCAAAGAGGACTCTGTTACCCCAATTATCTTAGGAAGACCCTTCCTAGCAACAGCCGGAGCTATCATAGACGTAAAGAAAGGTAGGCTAACATTCGAAGTAGGAGAAGAAAAGATAGAATTCATCCTTACTAAGTTCTTGAAGGTACCATCCATAGATGACACATGCTATCTAGTAGATGTTATTGACGAATGCATACGAGAACTGGAGAATGAAGAAACTAAATATTCTGAAATCATGAAGATCCAAATCCCTGATATTCATGAAGATGACAATTGGCGTGCACCATACGAAGATGATAGTCTAAGCGAGATCTTAGCACTAACTCCCAATCACATGCCGGGTCCAAAAAACCCAGTTTCAGAACTTAAAGAATTACCTAAAACCCTCAGGTACGAATTCTTAGACACAAAAGTCAAAAGACCAGTAATAGTCAACGCAAATTTAGGACAGTCAGAAACGGAGAAACTACTAGAAGTTCTAAGGAAACACCCAACTGCGTTAGGCTATAATATAAGTGATCTTAAAGGCATAAGTACCTCCATCTGTACGCATCGAATCATGCTAGAGGAAGACTGCAAAACTTCAAGAGAACATCAGAGAAGGATAAATCCGATCCTAAGCACTGTAGTCAAAGACGAGGTGAAAAAGTTACTAGACGCGGGAATCATATACCCGATCTCCGACAGCCAATGGGTCAGCCCAATGCACGTAGTACCAAAGAAAGGAGGTGTCACTGTAGTAAAGAACGCGAAAGGTGAATTGATAACCCAAAAAGTTGTAACTGGAAGCAGGATGTGTATCGATTACAGAAAACTGAATAAGGCCACTCGGAAAGATCACTTCCCTTTACCTTTCATAGACCAGATGTTGGAAAGACTGGCGAAACATTCATATTTCTGCTATCTAGATGGTTATTCGGGATTCTTCCAAATTCCTATTCACCGTGATGACTAAGAAAAGACAACATTCACCTGTCCTTATGACACTTTTGCCTATCGCCGAATGTCGTTCGGACTATGCAATGCTCCAGCAACCTTCCAAAGATGCATGATGGCGATCTTTGCGGATTTCATAGACGACATCATGGAAGTGTTCATGGATGACTTCTCTGTATGCAGACAAAGTTTTGAAGACTGTTTATCAAACTTAGAAATGGTACTCGAAAGATGCGCTAAAGTGAACCTTGTTCTCAATTGGGAGAAATGCCATTTCATGGTCCGACAAGGCATAGTTTTAGGACACGTCATATCTAAAAAAGGGATTGAGGTTGACAAAGCTAAAATAGAGATCATAAAGGATATTCAACCTCCAAAAACCATACGAGAAATACGAAGCTTTTTAGGACACGTCGGATTCTACCGAAGATTCATAAAGGATTTCTCGAAAATCACAAAACCTCTGACAGGTTTGTTGATGAAAGATGTCGAGTTCGTTTTCGACAAAGACTGCTTGGAAGTATTCGAAACTCTGAAGACAACACTCATTATCGCACCGATCATGCAACCCCCAGATTGGCAACTACCATTCGAAATCATGTGTGATGCGAGTGATTATGTTGTAGGTGCAGTTCTAGGACAAAGTAAAGACAAGAAGCTACACGCAATCTACTATGCCAGTAGAACTTTAGATCCTTCCCAAATGAACTATGCCACAATTGAGAAGGAACTTCTAGCAATTGTATTCGCCCTTGACAAATTTCGTTCCTACTTAGTAGGAGCAAAAATCATCATCTACACAGACCATTCTGCCATTAGGTACCTGATAAGAAAAAAGGATGCCAAGACAAGATTGTTGCGTTGGATCCTATTACTACAAGTGTTTGATTTAGAAATAAGAGATAAAAAAGGGACCGAGAATGTAATAGCTGATCACCTATCCCGCATAGAAGGCATTAAGCCGGAATCAGTGCCTATCAACGAAGATTTCCCTTATGAACGCCTGATAGCCAGATTAGAAAGTGATATGCTATCATTAATCTCGGAAGAACCTGAACTAGAAAAAGCCGTGGAAGCCGTCTACGCACAAGTCACACTGCCTTGGTATGCTGATATTGTAAATTACTTAGTCGCAGGCGTACTCCCACCGGATTTCAGCTATCAGCAAAAGAAGAAATTCTTCCATGACTTAAAGCACTATTATTGGGACGAACCTCTGCTTTTCAAGAGAGGGGCCGACAATATATATCGTCGATACGTCCCAGAGGATGAAACTGAAGACGTCATCTCTCAGTGTCACTCTGCTCCATACGGCGGACATGCCAATACTTCGAAGACACGCGCAAAAATCCTGCAATCTGGCCTATTCTTTTCTAGTATCTGGAAGGACGTCCACGCTGCTATATCAAGATGCGACCGGTGTCAACGTACTGGGAATATCTCAAGGCTACGAGATGCCCCAAAAAGGTATCTTGGAAGTGGAAGTCTTTGACGTATGGGGAATCGACTTCATGGGACCATTCACATCTTCTTTTGGTAACAAGTACATACTCGTCGCTGTTGACTACGTATTAAAATGGATTGAGACCGTTGCCGCTCCAAATAACGACACACGAGTAGTTCTCAAACTCTTTAAGAATACCATCTTTCCCAGATTCGGTGTGCCTAGACTTGTCATCAGTGACGGTGGTTCACATTTCATATCGAGAATCTTTGATAAAATGCTGTCAAAATACGGAGTAAAACACCGTATCGCAACACCGTATCACCCGCAAACAAGCGACCAAGTGGAGGTCTCTAACAGAGAAATAAAACAGATCTTGGAAAAGACAGTCGCCACCTTCAGGAAAGATTGGTCATCAAAGCTAAACGACGTTTTATGGGCCTATAGGACCGCGTACAAAACGCCGATAGGAACTACGCCGTTCAAATTAGTTTATGGGAAATCCTGCCACCTACCAGTGAAACTGGAGCACAAAGCCTTTTGGGCTATTAAAATGCTAAACTTCAACTACACTGAACTAGGTGAGAAACGAATCTTGAATCTGCATGAATTGAAAGAACTCAGATTAGACGCGTATGAGAATGCCCACATATACAAAGAAAGAACCAAAAAGTGGCACGATAGGCGTCTAGCCCATAAACAGTTGAATGTGGGAGACATCGTGCTCTTATTCAACTCGAGATTGAAACTCTTCCTAGGAAAACTAAAGTCCAGGTGGTCAGGTCCATTCGAGATAACCCGAGTCCTTCACAGTGGAGCTGTCGAAATTTGCGATAAAGTCAACGTACCGTTCATAGTCAACGGACAGCGCCTAAAGCATTACAATCGAAATGACGACAGTAACCATGTGAGCAGACTGAAATTGCAAAAGCTTCCTGCTCAACATCCCGAATAGCTTGTCACCAAGCTATCGTCGGGATTTCGACGTTAAAAACAGCGCTGAATGGGAGGCAACCCATTTTTCACTCGTTTTCCCCTTTTTAATTATTTACTGTATGTTTTTCATCTGATTTACTCTTTTGTTTTGATTTTAATTTTAATTTTTAATCACCTTCTGTTTCAAAATAAACTGATTTGCGTAAAACATGTTTTTCAACTTTTTACAGGATTTACTTACCTCCTTTTTGACTGACTAACTAGCGAGAATGGTTAACATCGATTACACGGTTACTGTTTTTAGAGGACCAGCTCAGCAAGCCCGCTATGAGGCTTTGACTCAGAGAGGCATCTCTTTGACACATTTCTATGATGGTTCTACTATGGATCAGCTAGACATTCATGATAGCATCCTCTACCTGTTTAACCAACTAGACTGGGAGCGAACTGCTCTAAAAACCCGTTGGGTTACCCACCGCGAACTCACATTTGAATTCCTAAGCTCCTTCAGTTACAGACCCGAATATGGATATGGATCCACCAAGGAGCTGATTTCTTTTAGACTGTTTGGGACTGAGTTTGAGTATAACCATAAGTTATTGGCTGATCTTTTACGTTTTCCTAGCGGACCGTTCTCGTATACTGACACTCAAGAGGAAGATATGGATATCGAGTTAGACTACTTCTGTGGCACTATTTCAGGTAACTATCACCCTGAGCCAAATGCTATGGACTCTAACGAGATACACAATCCTGCACTCCGCTACTTTCATAAGATATTAGCACATACCCTGTGTGGGAAGGAGGAAAACATTACCACTGTCTCGAAAGAAGAACTGTCCATCATGTACTGTGCGTCACAAGGTCGCCCAGTTAACGATGTACCATTCATGATGAGAGCCTTTGAGAGGATTAACTAGGAACAACATGCACCTATCAACGTAGGAGGCCTCGTTACTATGATTGCACATGCCTTAGGACTTAGATACCAGCTGAACAAAATTAAAATCTCTGGCCTAATAAGACCTATGGATATATCATTCTACTTTAACCAGCGTATTATAAGCAACCTAGGCCCTGACACGTATGAGTACCTAATTGTTGGCCGACCTGTCCACCTGTTTACACTACCTAACCATGAGAAGACGAGTGTCCACAACCGAAATAACTGGATGTACGAACTAGATGAACCTATGGGTACTGCTTCACCTCACTCCACACCTCAAGACTACATGTACGATAATGACCGTATTCCTGAAGCTCATGATTATATGTACTATGAAGACTATGTATCAGAAACTGAAATTGACCCTGAAACTCCGCCAAATTACCACAACTTCCCTGACCCCATCCCGGACCAACAGACAGACAAGCTGGATGCCCTTCAGAAAATAGTGGATGATGTCAAATTGGAAATTTACACAGTTAAGGAAGAACTAACGACATCGCAGATGGAAGTCACGACCTTATGGACGTGGTATGTGAGCAGTTCGATCGCCTTACTAAACAGCTCGATGACTTGAAGAATCAGAAGAACTGATTAAATTTTTAGCTTTAGTTTTAAGTTTTAATTTTCAATTTTTCTGCATTTTGAACAATTTATAGTATCATGTTTTTACAATTTCAAGTTCATTTCTATTCATGTACTTTTCTAATTTATCAATGAATTTCAATTGCAATGTTGTTTTCATCACGTATTCTTTACTTTTAATTCATTTCCTGGTTGATTTACTGGTCTAAGTGTGCCATAATTATATTACACAATGTCTGTACGAACCACACAGCACAAATTCTGCTTCTGCAGAATTTGCTGCTATGACGACCGTCACAGCCATGTTACGCTCGTCACGAGCATGACGATCGTGGCGCCCCCCTGACGACCGTCACGAGATCACGTATTATGCTAAATAGCAGAATACGACCGTTGGGAGTTTTTCTTTCTCTCTAACCCTTAACTTCCCGCTCTCACGGTTTCACTTCCCCCATAAATCACCCACTTACTCATTTCATTCCATTCACCATTATTCTCACCCAATCCTACGGTTCGTTTCCGAAACCTCAGCATTATAAAATCACGGTTATCTCCCCATTCCCACTCCAAAAACAAAAATTTCATCTCTAACACTCTCCCCATTTCGCACGTAAGAACTCCTCAAAAGCCATGGCTCGCCAAGGAATACTTCCAGACATGTCCAACATCACCTTCCGAGATGGCGAAAATGGAGACCAGCAGAGAACGAACTACGTTCAATTTTATCAGCGGTCTGTCCAACCAACGCGATATGTTGATGTCGCCTGCATTACTGAACTAAGCATTCGAGAAGGCGTCCAATGGATGCTACAGAACGCAGGGCTGTGGTTCCTTTGCACAACACCGCAGCCTACCTACAAACAACTTACCCTAGAGTTCCTTAGTTCATTCACCTACCTGACACCCCCCGGTGATACCAAACAACTCACCAGCACTGCGAATTTCCGATTATTTGGACGGGAATATCAGCTGACCCTGACTCAACTGGCTCATATGCTCCAGTTCAACCATGGTTCTGAGGCTCACTGTCGTGTTCCTTCAGAACAATTCTTCCTAGAGGCATTTGCGCTTTGGAACAAACTCACTGGAACCCCCGCCGATAGTTGGGACAACCTTAACTCTACATTCATTCACCACCTCGCTATCTGCTACGTTCACAGGGTGCTCAGCAATACTATCTTCGCCAGAGATAGTAACCATAAGGTAAACTCCAAGGAACTGTTCTTCCTGAAATGCATCTTCGCGCCGGAACCTATCAACGCTGCACCATTCCTGTTGGCTTACATCCAGGCTAACTGTGGTTGAGGCTCCAAGCCTTTTTACTTTGGCGGCATCGTCACCTCCATCGCACTGTCACTCGACCTCGGCGACCGCCTCCAGGCCCTTCCGTCCTTAGCCTCAGTCTTCCTGAATATCGACTATTGTTGTTCCTCTCACCTCATCAAGGTACGAGCCGACTGTCGTTATCATCCGGTAGTTCGTAACCGCATCATTCGCAACATCATCCTTCCCTGCTGTGACCGAGCTCACCCTGAGAACAGAGCCAACTGGCTTTTCGATCTAGCGGCACCCGAAGGTAATGCTGCAGAACCTCAACATAATGATCAGATGCCTGTTGATGAGATACAAGATGAACTGGACCGCGCAGCTCAGGCTGAAGCCTCTCAGCAACCAACCCCTACTGGTCCTTCTTCCCGCCGTCGCCCCCGCACTGAAGATACTATCGAAGATGTCCTTAACGCCATCTGGCTCCAGAATCAGAACGCCTCTCTGCTTGAACGACGTCAGCAAGAACAACACCAACAGGTCATCAATTTGTTAACCGCCCAGGGGGAACGCCTCAACACTGTCGTGGATGAAATGGAAGCTTTAAACCTCCGTGTGGACGACTTACGTGATTCCATTTTCCACATCGGCGTTCTACGCCCCACGACTAGAGGAGGACGACATCGAGGAAGAGGACGCGACAGAGAGTAGTGCTATTCTTGTTTTATTATCTTTCTGCAATTTTTCTTTCCCATTTTTATTGTTGTACACCTTCCTCTATCACTTTAAAGCAGTGCGGACACTGCTTACGATAGTGTGGGAGCGACACTGTATTATGTACTTCATTTCTATTCCAAAGTAATTTCAATTTTATTAATTTCAATTCAGTTCTGTTTCGATTCAATAAAGCGCATATTTATATTCTTTTCCGATAAAAGAACTTCCCAAGCTTAATCTGCTTTACTGGAGCTATACGAAAAATTTTCGATGCAAACATCCGATGCGCCTCGATTAAGGCCGCGTTAAGGAAACTCGAGAACGATTACTAACAATAACCATACCGACTTGACACCTCAGACCTCCGGTTTATGCGAGTCAGTTCCACTACCTACTGTACCGAAGCCTCAGGTTCAAGCACCAAGCGAAGCCCTTAGTAGTTTATAAAAGCAGTCAGCACCGCCTTAAGCGCATACCACGTGGAAAGCCGATGCAAATAAGTGATCGATAAGATCGTAAAGAAAAGAATTTCTCCGCAACCATGTAGTGTCTATCCACTTCGTACGTTCCGGAATGGCAAAAAGAAAAAGAAAAAAGTGAGCTCATAAAAGAAAAAGAAGTTCCTTGTCAGTTGGTCCATAGGTCTCTGGTTATGGACTCGGTAGGGCAAACCACGGTTCAATCCCCCACAACTTACGATGTGAACATATCATAGGGTACCGCACTCGTGCACCAGGCCCCGTAAAAAGAAAAGACCGAAGTCACTAACAGGCTATTCCACTATGTACGCGAAAAGAGGTAAAGGGCTTAATGTGATTGCGCCAGAACGAAACTGGGCAGAACTTAGTTCGATGAACTTAGCGCCAAGCTACATCAGCATGATTGGAACCGGCTCGTATAAAAAGGAGGCCTTCGAAAGCATTCCCGCTTAGTGTCAAGTTCGTATGCGTGTTGTTACAAATCATCTCCGAATTCTAGACTCAGCGCCTTTGAAGCAATTCTGAAAACGCACAAGTGCGCATCAGGTGTCTGCATCCTCTCAGCATTTAGGCTTTTTACTTGAGGACAAGCAAAGACTCAAGTTTAGGGGAGTTTGATAACGCGAAAACATATATAGTAAAATGCCATAATTTCATGTTATTAACGGTCGATTTCACCCCGATTTCGCACCATACACACATTGTTGTTTAATGTTGTGCATGTTTATGAAGTCAATGTTCAAATGAGGCAAGATAAGCGAAACAAACTCAAAAGGACTTATAACAGAAGAAAAAGAACTAGAAAAGAAGCAAAATCCAATTCTGCTGATATGACGACCGTCATGGTCTCACCACGACCGTCACAAGCGTGACAAGCGTCATGGTCTCACCACGACAGTCACAGGCGTGACGAGTGTCATGGCTCCCCACGACCGTCATAGGCACATTTTCTGCACATTGCGCACACACTCGCGTACAAATACACACACACACACGTGCGCACACACACACGGAGACACACAAACGAGTGCGCACACTCACACACACATACACATACGCATTCACGCACCCGCACACACACACACACGCACACACACACACAAACACAA
Organism: Lathyrus sativus; assembly: GCA_963859935.3. Lineage (NCBI taxonomy): Eukaryota > Viridiplantae > Streptophyta > Magnoliopsida > Fabales > Fabaceae > Lathyrus > Lathyrus sativus. The sequence goes on along the minus strand of OZ012739.1, from coordinate 397,409,126 downwards.
ACACGCACGCACACGCAAACACAAACGTGTGCGTGCGCACACACACACATACACACACACACACGCACTCACGCATGCACACTAACAACCATGTGCACAAACAGACACAAACACGCACGCACGTGCGCACGCTCACACACACAAACACACCTACGCAGACACACACACACGCGCGCGTGCGCGCATACTTAGACACATACACACAAGCACACGCGCGCACACACACACACTGGCATGCGCGCGCATACGCACGCGCACACACACACATACACACATGCACACACGCACGCACTCATGCACGCACACGCATAGACACACACACGCACACACACGCACACACACATACACACATGCACTAACGCACACCGCTTGCGCGCACACACATACACACAGGCGCGCGCGCGCGCGATTTTTATCACACACAGAAACACGCATATACACACATACACACGCATACACACACGCATACGCACACACACACACACACATACACACACACGTGCACACACACACACATACACTCAAGCACGCACACACACACATACACGCATACACACACACACACGCACGCACACACTTGCGTGCACACAAACAAGCCCGTGCACACAAAGGCACACACACATGCGCACACACACACACGTGCGCGCACACACACGCACACACACACACGCACATACACACACGCACTCACACATGCATGCACGCTCGCGCACACACATACACAAACACGCAGGCACGCGCGCACATACACACGCACACACACCTGCTCAGACACACATACACACGCGCGCGTGCGCGCTCACTTAGACACACACACACAAACACACGCGCGCGCACACAGACACAAACCCACACACACAGACAGAGACACAAGTGTGCTTGCACGCTAACCCTCACGCGCGTGCGCTCGCGCTCACGCACGCCCGCATGCACTAACGCACGCCGCTCGCACACACACACAAACACGCGCGCGCGCACACGCACACACACACACACTAACGCATGCACGCACAAACATACACACACACACACATACACACATACACGCGCGCGTGCGCACACTTTCTCTCTCTCTCTTACACACACACAAAGACACACACACACAGATACACACAAACACGTGCCCACGCACACACACCCACACACACCCACACACACGTGCGCGCGCACACACACACACACACACATACACACACAAGAACACACGCGCGCGCGTGCGCGCACACACACACACAGGCACACACACGCACAGACACACACACACACACACACGTAAACACAAACGCGCGTGGACACACACACACACTCACACTCACACACACACACACACACACACACAAACACGCGTGTGCGCACACACTCTCTCACACACACAAAAACACACATGCGCGCGCGTGCGCGCTCACACACATGCGCGTGCACATACACACACGGACACACACACACACACACACACACGTGCGCACACACTTTCTCTCTCTCACACACAAACACACACACACATACACACACACACATGCACGCACACATGCACGCATGCACACGCACACACACAAATACACACACGCGCGCACGTACTCACTTGCGCACACACAAACACACAAGCGTGCCCGTCTGCGGGTACGCTTACACACATACACGTACGCACACACGCATGCACGTACACACTCACACACACATATTAACACATACGCACACACTCACACACACACATTAACATATATGCACACACACAGACGCACGTGCACGCACACCCACACGCACACACACATACACGCTCTCACCCGCACGCACACACATACACAGACACGCGCGTCCACACACATACACACACCCACATACATATACACACGCGTGCGCACACACTCGCACACACATACACACACAAACACGCGCGGACACACAAACACACACACGTACGCGCACATACACACGTACACACACGCACTCACGCACGCACGCACACTCACACACACGCGCACACATACACACAAACACGCAGGCACGCGCGTGCACACACACACAGATACACACACACACGCACCTGCAGACACACGCACACACACACACACACACAAACACCCAGACACAAACAGACACGCGCGCGCGTGCGCATACTTAGACACACACACACACAAGCACACGCGCGCGCACACTCTGTCGCATACAAACACTCGCATGTGCGCGTATGCGCACGCGCACACGTAGACATACACACATGCACGCACGCATGCACTAACGCACGCCGCTCGCACACACACACACACATGCACAAATAAACACGTGCGCGCGTGTAAACGCACACACACACACGCATACACAAGCAAACGCGCGCACACACACATACACAAACACGTGCGCGCACACACACATACACTCACGCACGCATACACATATACGCGTACACACACGCACACAAGCACGCCCGCGCATACACAGACACACACAAACATGCACACACACACACACACAAACACACACACACAAACATACACACACACACACACACACATACACACGTGCACTCACGCACGCACGCACCCACCCACACACCCACACACACATACACGCACGTGCACACACACGCGCACACCCATTCACACATACACATGCGTGCCCACACACTCACACACACACGCACACACACACACACATAGACACGCGCGTGCGCGCGCAAACACAGAAAGACACACACACGTACACACACGCACTCACGCACCCCCCCCCCCCCACACACACACGCACAAACCCACACACACGCACAAACACACACAAACGTGCACGCGCACACACACATACACACACGCACTCACGCACCCATACGCACACGCACTAATGCACGTCGTTCGCACACACATACGCACACACATAAACGGATGGTCACACTCTCTCTCTCTCTCTCACACACACACACACAGACATACAGACACACACACGTGCACACATGTGCGCACAAACACACACATACGTGCGCACACATAAATACAAACATGCGCACGCACACATACGCGCCTGCACACACACACATACACACTCGTGCGCACACTCACACACACACACACACACACACGCACGCACGTGCACACACACGCACAAACACAAACATGCGCACACACGCAAACACAAACGCGTGTGTGCATACACACACACATACACTCATACACACACACGCGCACTCACGCACGCACGTACACCAACACCCACACGCACGCACACACACAAAAACACAGGCACGCACACACATGCCCGCACTCACACACACACACACACACCTGCGCATACACACACATGCGCTAACTTAGACACACACACACACAAGCACACGTGCGCGCACACACACACATACACACATGCAAGCACACACGCACGCATGCACTAACGCACGCCGCTCGCGCGAACACACACGCGCGAACATGCACACACACACACACGAGTGTTAACACACACACAAACACACGCATACAGACACACACACACACACGCATACACACACGTGTACGCACATGCGTGCGCACACACACACACACACACATACACACACACACGTGCGCACACACATACACACACTCAAGCACGCACACACACATACACGCATACAAACACACGGACACACACTTGCGTGCACACAAACAATTCCGTACACACACAGGCACACACGCACGCGCACACACACACACGTGCGCGCGCACACTCACGCACACGTTCGCACGCACATACACACACACGCGCACTCACGCATGCACGCACGCTCGCACACACACGCACATAAATACGCAGTCACGCACGCGCACACACACACACACACACACACCTGCTCAGACACACATACACACACGCACGTGCGCGCACACTTAGACACACACACATACACACACAAATAGACGCGCGCGCGCACAGACACAAACCCACACACACAGAAAGACACCAGCGTGCGCGCACGTAAACCCACATGCGCGTGCGCGCGCACACGCACGCTCGCATGCACTAACGCACGCCGCTCGCACACACACAAACACGCACGCTCGCACACACACACACACACACACACACCTGCACAGACACACATACACACACACGCGCGCATGCATGCATACTTAGACACACACACAAAACACACACATAGACACACGTGCACGCACACCCACACACACACGCACGCACGCTCGCACCCACACGCACACGCATACACACACACGCGTGTGCACACACATCCACACACCCACGCGCACATACACACGCGTGCGCACACACTCTCTCACACATACACACACGTACGCACATACAAACACAAACACGCGCGGACACGTAAACACACACACACGCGTGCGCACACACACACATACACACACACACACACTCACGCACTCACGCACACACGCACACTCACACACACGCGCATGCACACACGCAAACATGCAGGCACACACGTGCACACACACACACACACACCTGCAGACACACACACGCGCACCTGCAGACACACGCACACACACATACATAAACACCAAGACACACACAGACACGCCCGCGCGTGCGCATACTTAGACACACACACACAAGCACACGCACACGCACACATTGACGCACACAAAGACTCGCATGCGCGCGTGTGCTCACGCGCACACACACACACACACACACACACACAAACACACACGCGCGCATGTAAACGCACACACACAAGCATACACACACACACACACGCACACGAGCGCACACGCACACATACACAAACACGTGCGTGCACACACACACACACACACACACACTCACGCACGCACACACATACATGCATACACACACGCACACACGCACTCGTGTGCATACAAACACGCCCGCGCACACACAGACACACACAAACGCACACACAGACACACACATACATGCGCACGCACACACACGCACGCACACACACACATACACAAACACGCACTCACGCACGCATGCACGCACACACACATGCATGCGCACACGCACGCACATGAAGGAAAATTGCGATCTAAACGCAGCGGAAAACAAAAATTTCCTTTAGTGATCCTTACGAATGAGCATGGTCAGTGATAGAATCGTTACCTCTTTGTGGCGATTCAGATCTTTGATGCAGCGATCACAAGCGTTGATGAAGTGCAACGCCTCTACTCAGTCCACACGAACAGCTTCCGGTCACAGTGCTAGCTGCTTACGAACGGAATTATTTGAGTGAGAAAAGAGAATCAAAACGAAATTGCATCAAGTGAAAGCTTCATCACAAGGGTTCCTTTTATAGACTCTCTTGTGGGATGCGGGCTAAAACCCAATTCACATGATCCATAATAATATTATATATTATTATAATAACTATTATTATAATAAATATATTTATTTTATTATTATTTTATAACCATTATAAAATAACAATAATTATTATTATATTATCCGAATTTATATTTTTCACTTAAGTGCACCGTACCTTACGGTGTTCCTTTTTGATTTCTCTATCTCTCATCAAATTGTCCTTATGTGTGTGACCCTGTAGGATTTCGTAACGTTGGTAATTATATTAAATTATATATATTTAACATAATAAGCAGTAAGCGGTATCTAGCAACACATCACTGCTACCCAAGTCACGAAAATGTCATGTGATCTGACAAAACCTTTTTCGTGATAATATATGTTTGTACAATTACCTTTTTGCCCCTATGTCTATATTGAACACAAGGCATACACTGTGTCATCCTTGTCCAGTTCAATATTGGGCCCTTAGACATTTCTCCTGTTATGCAGGATTGGCAAATTCCATCTAGGACACTCATGTCCCTCAGCATGCTTCGTGGAGTGCCCATCAACTGTCTTTATGATCATCCAGTTACGGATAATGTTTGATCAGCAATAAAGCACCCGACTCTACATCTAGGGTCCATAGTGGTTTCAGGTCGAAGGGTGGTAATACACCATTATCACCATGAGAATAACTTATGACACTTTGCATAACATACTATGTAGTATTCTCATAGCGGGTCAATCCGGTATAAATATTACTCCTAATATTTATACCTATGTCAAGACTTGATAACACTTTATCCATGATCCATGAGATGTGATCATCAGTCTATCTTCATAATAGTCTCAATGCTTTTAATGTTATCCCACTTTGCAATAAAGCTTGACTACGGATATTTTAAGAATAATGTCTTTATGTTTAATGGGATCTCATGATTAAGTCACACTTAACATTTCATTAAACAGACTAACTATTCTAGGGACTTTATTATTCTGAAAGACAAACATAATAAAGAAATGTCTTTTATTATTAAACGAATAATCCGATACAAGTACCAAAAAATATTGGCCTCTAGGGCTTACACCAACAGCACACACACATACACCCACATGCACACACACAAACACGCAGGCACGCACGCACTCGCGCACATACACACACACGCACACACACACCTACGCAGACACACATACACACACACACACGTGTGCGCACACTTTGACACACACACACACAAACACACACACACACACATACACACAAACACGCAGGCATGCACGCACGTGCGCGCGCACACACACACACACCGGCAGACAGACACACATGCGCGCACCTGTAGACACACGCGCACACACACACACACACACACACGCGTGCGCATACTTAGACACACACACAAGCACACGCGCATGCACGCACTGACACACACACACCAGCGCGCGCACACGCACGCGCACACACATATATACACACATGCATGCATGCATGCACTACTGCACGCCGCTCGCGCACACACACACACACACACACACACAAAAACATACACGCGCGCATGTAAACACTCGAACACACACATACACAAACACACACGCAAACACACACACGCGCACACACACGTGCACACACATACACACACACACTCACGCACACACGCACACATACACGCATACACACACAACACACTCGCGTGCACACACACACGTGCACGGTACACACACGCACACACACATACACAAACACACGCGCACATACACAAACACGCACTCACGCATGCACACACGCACACACGCACGCACGCACACAGACACACACACACACACACACACACACACAAACACACAGGCACGCACGCTCGCACACACACACACACACACACACCTGCGCAGACACACATACACACACACGCGCGCGTGCGTGCATACTTAGACACACACAAAAAACACACACGCGCACGCACACACAGAAACAAACCCACACACACAGACAGAGACACACGGGTGCGCGCACGCACACTCACACGCACGCTCGCATGCACTAACGCACGCCGCTCGCACACACACACACACACACAAACACAAGTGCAGGCGCATACACGCACACACACACACACACTAACGCATGCACGCACGCACGCACAAACATACACACACGTGAGAACACGTGCGCGCGCACCCACACGCACACACACGCACTCACATGCGCACAAACACGCGCGCGCGCGCACACACATACACACGTATGCGCACACTCTCTCTCTCTCACACACACACACAAAGACACACACACAGACACACACAAACACGTGCGCGCGTGCACACGCAGATACACCCACACACATGTGCGCCCACACATACGCACACACACACGAACACACGCGCGCGCGTGCGCCCCCACAAACACACACGTGCCTGCACATACACACGCACACACACACGCAGACACAAACGCGCGTGGACACACACACACACACACGTACACACACACAAACACGCGTGCGCACACACACACACACACACATACACACATACACACGTGTGCACATACACACACGGACAGACACGCACACACACACACACACGCATGCGTACACTCTCTCTCACACACACACACACACACGCAGACACGGACGCATGCACGCGCATATACTAACAAACACACACACGCGTGTGTGCACACACACACAAGCACACGCGCGCACACACAAACACACACACGCGCGCGTACACTCTCAAACATACACGTGCGCACATACAAATACACAAGCGCGCCCGTCTGCGCCTACGCTCACACACACACACGCACGCACGCACGTACACACACGTGCACACTCACACACACGTTAACACATACGCGCGCACGCACACACACGTGCGCCCACACCCAAAAACACACGCGCGCGCTTGTGCAGACATTTACACACACGCATGCGCATGCAAATACACACACACATGCACGCTCGCACGCACCCAAGCGCACAAGCATACACACACACGCACGCGTGCGCGCACGCACACCCACATACACATACACACGCGTGCGCACACTCTCGCACACACACACACACACGTGCGCACATGCACACACAAACATGCGCGGACACGCAAACACACACACGCGTGCGCACACACACACACATAAACACACACATGCACGTACGCGCATACACAGACATACGCACATGCACGCACGCATGCACTAACGCACGCCGCTCACACACACGCACACGCACAAACACACACACGCGTGTAAACGCACACACACACACGCATGCACACATGCACACACACACGCATACACACATGCATACACATGCACACGCGCACACACTCACACACTTACACAAAAACGTGCGCACACACACACACTCACACACGCACACACATACACACACACACACACACTCGCATGCACACAAACACGCCCGCGCACACGCAGACACGCACAAACACACATACACACACACGCACACATAGACATGCACGCACACACACACACGCGCGCACGCACTCACGCACGCACGCGCGTACACACATACACACCTACGCAGACACATACACACACACACGCGCGTGTGTGCGCACACTTAGACACAAACACACACACAAACACGAAGGCACCACGTGCACACACACACACACATGCAGACACACACACACGCGCGCACCTGCAGACACACGCACACACACACACACACAAACACGCAGACAAACACACACGCGCGCGCGCTTGCGCTTACTTTGACACATACACAAGCACACGCGCGCGCACACACTGACACAAACACACCCGCGTGCACGCCCTCACAAACACACCCGCCCGCGTGCGCACGTGCACACACACATATACACACATGCAGGCACGCACGAACGCATGCACTAACGCACGCCGCTCGCGCGCACACACGCTCACACACGCACACAAACACACACGCGCGCGTGTAAGCATTCACACACACACATACACACACACACACACGCATACACACACGCGTGCGCACACGCGCGCGTACACACACACGTGCACACACATAAACACACACTCACGCACGCACACACACATACACGCATACACACACACGCGCACTCGTGTGCACACACACAGACACACACACACACGTGCGCGGGTACACACACGCACACACACATACACAAACACACACACATACACAAACACGCACTCACGCACACATGCACGCATACACGCACGCACACAGACACATACACATACACACACACACAAACACGCAGGCACGCACGCTCGCGCGCACATACACACACACACACACCTGCGGAGACAAACATACACACACACGCGCGCATGCGCGCACACTTAGACACACACACAAAAACACACGTGCGCGCGCACACACATACACAAATCCACACACACAGACAGAGACACACGGGTGCGCGCATGAACACTCTCACGCGCACTCACACGCACGCTCGCATGCACTAACGCACGTCGCTCGCACACACACACACACACACAAACACAAGCGCACGCGCATACACGCATACACACACACACACTAACACAAGTACACACGCACGCACGCAAGCACCCACGCTCAAACACACCCACACGCGTGCGCACACGTGCTCGCGCACCCACACGCACACACACGCACTCACGTGCACACAAACACGCGCGTGCACACATTCGCACACACACACACACGTGCGCACACACTCTCTCTCTCTCTCTCTCTCTCTCACACACACACACACACACACTCGTGCGCACACACATACGCAAACACATAAGGAAACACGCGCGCGCGTGCACACACATGTAAACGCGTGCGTGCACATACACACACACGCATACACAAACACGCGTGGACACATACACACACACGCACACGCACACAGACACGCGCGCGCGCGTACACACACGCAAACACGCGCATGCGCAAACACTCTCTCTCACACATAAAAACACACGTGAGCACGCGCGCGCACACACCTAACCATACACACACACGTGTGTGCACATACACACACAGAAACACACACTTACACACACAAAAAGCACACACACACGCGTGCGTGCACTCTCTCACACACACACACACGCACATACACACACACACGCACACACGCACACATGCACGCACGCATTCACGCGCACACACACAAACACGCACACACGCGTGTGTGCACATACACACACACACACACGCACACGCGCGCATACAGAAACACACGCGCGCGCGCACACACAAAAGCACACACGCGTACTTGCGCCTACGCCCACGTGCGCACACACACACACACGTACACACACGCACTCACGCACACTCGCACCCACACACACACACACACCTATACACCCACACACACATACACATGCACACTCACGCACGCACCCACCCACACACCCACACACATACACGCACGTGCACACACACACACACACGTACACCCATACACAAATACTCACGCGTGCGCACACACTCACACACACATTCATGCACGCACACACATGCACGCGCACGCACTCACGTACGCACGCGCGCACACACATACACACCTACGCAGACACACATACACACACACACACACGCGTGTGTGCGCACACTTAGACACAAACACACACACATACACACACAAGCACGCAGGCACCACGCACGTGCACACACACACACACACATGCAGACACACACACACACACACACACGCGCACCTGCAGACACACGCACACGCACACACACGAACACGCAGACAAACACACACGCGCGCGCTTGCGCGTACTTAGACACATACACAAGCACACGCGCACGCACACACTGACACAAACACACCCGCGCGCTCGCCCACACAAACACACCCGCGCGCGTGTGCACGCGCACACACTCATATACACACATGCAGGCACGCACGAACGCATGCACTAACACACGACGCTCGCGCGCACACACTCACACACACGCACACAAACACACACGCGCGCGTGTAGACGTTCACACACACACATACACACACACACACACACGCATACACACACGCGTGCGCACACGCGCGCGCGCACACACACACACACACACACTCACGCACACACACACACACACACACATACACGCATACACACACACACACGCACTCGCGTGCACACACACAGACACACACACACGTGCGCGGGTACACACACGCACACACACATACACAAACACACACACACATACACAAACACGCACTCACGCACACATGCACGCATACACGCACGCACACAGACACATACACATACACACACACAAACACGCAGGCACGCACGCTCGCGCGCACATACACACACACACCTGCGCAGACAAACATACACACACACGCGCATGCGCGCACACTTAGACACACACACAAAAACACACGTGCGCGCGCACACACAGACACAAATCCACACACACAGACAGAGACACACGGGTGCGCGCACGAACACTCGCACGCGCACTCACACGCACGCTCGCATGCACTAACGCACGCCGATCGCACACACACACACACACACAAACACAAGCGCACGCGCATACACGCACACACACACTAACACAAGTACACACGCACGCACGCAAGCATGCACGCTCAAACACACCCACACGCGTGCGCACACGTGCTCGCGTACCCACACGCACACACGTGCACACAAACACGCGTGCGCACACTCTCTCTCTCTCTCTCACACACACACACACACACACACACAGACACACGTGCGCGCACACATACGTACACACATAAGAAAACACGCGCGCGCGTGCACGCACATGTAAACGCGTGCGTGCACATACACACACACACACGCATACACAAACACGCGTGGACACACACACACATACACACACGCGCGCGCGTACACACACGCAAACACGCGCATGCGCACACACACAACCATAGACACACACGCGTGTGCACATACACACACAGAAACACACACTTACACACACAAAAAGCACACACACACGCGTGCGCGCACTCTCACACACACACACACGCACACACGCACGCACGCATTCACGCGCACACACACAAACACGCACACACGCGTGTGAGCACATACACACTCGCACACGCGCGCGCGCACGAAAACACACACGCGCGCACATACAAAAACACACGCGCACGCGCACACAAAAACACACACGCGTACGTGCGCCTACGCCCACGTGCGCACACACACACACATACACACACCCACTCACGCACACACGCACCCACACACACACACACACCTATACACCCACACACACATTCACACGCACACTCACGCACACACGCACCCACACACCCACACACATGCACGCACGTGCACGCACACACACACACGCACACCCATACACAAATACTCACGCGTGCGCACACACTCACACACACATTCATGCACGCACACACACAAATGCACACATACACGCGCGCGTGCGTGCACACGCACAAACGTGCATGCGCATGCACACAAAAAAAAAAAAAAAAGCATGCACGCACACGCACACACATGCCGCTCGCACACACCTACACACATACGCACACACACACACACATGCTCACTCTCTCTCACACACAAACACACAGATATACAGCCAGGCAGGCAGGCACGCGCACACATACACACACACACCTGCGCAGACACACCTACATACATACGCACACAAACACACACACGTGCGCACACACACACACATACACAAAGACGCACTCACGTACGCATGCACGCACACACGCACGCATGCGCGCACGCATGCGCACACACATACACCCACACGCACACACACAAACACGCACGCACTCGCGCACATACACACACACACACACACACCTACGCAGACGCACATACACACACACACACACGTGTGCGCACACTTTGACACACACACACACACACACAAACACACAAACACAAACACGCAGGCACGCACGCACGTGCGCGCGCACACACACACCTGCAGACAGACACACATGCGTGCACCTGTAGACACACGCGCACAAACAAACACGCGCGCGCGCGTGCGCATACTTAGACACACACACAAGCACACGCGCATGCACGCACTGACACACACACACCAGCGCACGCACACGCACGCGCACACACATATATACACACATGCACGCACGCATGCACTACTGCACGCCGCTCGCGCACACACACACACACACACACACACAAAAACACACGCGCGCGTGTAAACACTTACACACACACATACACAAACACACACGCAAACACACACGGGCGCACACACACGTGCACACACACACACACACTCACGCACACACGCACACATACACGCATACACAGACACACACACTCGCGTGCACACACACACGTGCGCGGTACACACACGAACACACACATACACAAACACACGCACACATACACAAACACGCACTCACGCACACATGCACGCACACACGCACGCACGCACACAGACACACGCACACACGCACACAAACACGCAGGCACGCACGCTCGCGCACACATACATACACACACACACACCTGCACAGACACACATACACACACACACGCGCGTGCGTGCGCACTTAGACACACACACAAAACACACGTGCACGCGCATACACAGAAACAAACCCACACACACAGACAGAGACACACGGGTGCGCGCACGCACACTCACACGCACGCTCGCATGCACTAACGCACGTCGCTCGCACACACACACACACACACACACACAAACACAAGTGCAGGCGCATACACGCACACACACACTAACGCATGCACACACGCACGCACAAACACACACACACGTGCGCGCGCACCCACACGCACACACACACACACTCACGTGCGCACAAACACGCGCGCGCACACATGCGCGCGCACACACATACACACGTATGCGCACACTCTCTCTCTCTCTCACACACACACACAAAAACACACACACTCAGACACACAAACAAACACGTGCGCGCGTGCAGACGCAGATACACCCACACACATGTGCGTGCACACATACGCACACACACACGAACACACGCGCGCGCGTGTACACACACAAACACACGCGTGCCAGCACATACACACACACACACGCATACACAAACGCGCGTGGACACACACACACACACGTACACACACATAAACACGCGTGCGCACACACACACACACATACACACACGCACACACACACACACACGCAAGCACACACACACACGCATGCGCACACTCTCTCACACACACAAACACACGCACATACACACATACACACGCACACACGGACGCATGCATGCGCACACACTAACAAACACACACACGCGTGTGTGCACACACACACACGCACACGCGCGCGCACACAAACACACACATGCGCGCGTACACTCCCAAACATACACGTGCACACATACAAACACACAAGCGCGCCCGTCTGCGCCTACGCTCACACACACGCACACACGCACACACGCACACACGCACACACGTACACACACGTGCACACTCACACACACGTTAACACATACGCGCGCACACACACACACACACACACGTGCGCCCACATCCAAAAACACACGCGCGTGCTTGTGCAGGCATTTACACACACGCATGCGCATGCAAATACACACACACACATGCACGCTCGCACGCACCCAAGCGCACACGCATACACACACACGCACGCATGCGCGCATGCACACCCACATACACATACACACGCATCCGCACACTCTCGCACACACACACGTGCGCACATACACACACAAACATGCGCGGACACGCAAACACACACACACGTGCGCACACACACACACACATAAACACACACATGCACGCACGCGCACACACAGACATACGCACATGCACGCACGCATGCACTAACGCACGCCGCTCACACACACGCACACACACAAACACACACGTGCGCGTGTAAACGCACACACACACGCACACACACATACACACACACACGCATACACATGCACACGCGCACACACATACACACACACTTACACAAAAACGTGCGCGCACATACACACACACACACACACACTCACACACGTACACACATAGACACACACACGTACTCGCGTGCACACAAACACGCCCGCGCACACGCAGACACACAAACACGCACACACACACACACACACATAGACATGCACAAACACACACACGCGCGCACACGCACTCACGCATGCATGCGCGCCCACACATTGACACCTACGCAGACACACACACACACACACACGCGCGTGTGTGCGCATACTAAGACACAAACACACACACACACACACACAAATACGCAGGCACCATGTGTTGGTGTAAGCCCTAGAGGCCAATACTTTTTGGTACTTGTATCAGATTATTCGTTTAATAATAAAAGGCATTTCTTTATTATGTTTGTCTTTCAGAATAATAAAGTCCCTAGAATAGTTAGTCTGTTTAATGAAATGTTAAGTGTGACTTAATCATGAGATCCCATTAAACATAAAGACATTATTCTTAAAATATCCGTAGTCAAGCTTTATTGCAAAGTGGGATAACATTAAAAGCATTGAGACTATTATGAAGATAGACTGATGATCACATCTCATGGATCATGGATAAAGAGTTATCAAGTCTTGACATAGGTATAAATATTAGGAGTAATATTTATACCGGATTGACCCGCTATGAGAATACTACATAGTATGTTATGCAAAGTGTCATAAGTTATTCTCATGATGATAATGGTGTATTACCACCCTTCGACCTGAAACCACTATGGACCCTAGATGTAGAGTCGGGTGCTTTATTGCTGATCAAACATTATCCGTAACTGGATGATCATAAAGACAGTTGATGGGCACTCCACGAAGCATGCTGAGGGACATGAGTGTCCTAGATGGAATTTGCCAATCCTGCATAACAGGAGAAATGTCTAAGGGCCCAATATTGAACTGGACAAGGATGACACAGTGTATGCCTTGTGTTCAATATAGACATAGGGGCAAAAGGGTAATTGTACAAACATATATTATCACGAAAAAGGTTTTGTCAGATCACATGACATTTTCGTGACTTGGGTAGCAGTGATGTGTTGCTAGATACCGCTTACTGTTTATTATGTTAAATATATATAATTTAATATAATTACCAACGTTACGAAATCCTACAGGGTCACACACATAAGGACAGTTTGATGAGAGATAGAGAAATCAAAGGAACACCGTAAGGTACGGTGCACTTAAGTGAAAAATAGAAATTCGGATAATATAATAATAATTATTGTTATTTTATAATGGTTATAAAATAATAATAAAATAAATATATTTATTATAATAATAGTTATTATAATAATATATAATATTATTATGGATCATGTGAATTAGGGTTTTAGCCCGCAGCCCACAAGAGAGTCTATAAAAGGAACCCTTGTGATGAAGCTTTCACTTGATGCAATTTCGTTTTGATTCTCTTTTCTCACTCAAATAATTCCGTTCGTAAGCAGCTAGCACTGTGACCGGAAGCTGTTCGTGTGGACTGAGTAGAGGCGTTGCACTTCATCAACGCTTGTGATCGCTGCATCAAAGATCTGAATCGCCACAAAGAGGTAACGATTCTATCACTGACCATGCTCATTCGTGAGGATCACTAAAGGAAAATTTTTGTTTTCCGCTGCGTTTAGATCGCAATTTTCCTTCAGTGGTATCAGAGCCACTTACGAAACCATGGATCTGATAGCTGTTAAATTTCCGTCTTTTCTGTATTTGATTCGATTAAAACACAGAATGAATTTAACAATAAACGATTAATTAAATTTGGCATCTGTTGTGTACGATTTGGATGATTGATGTTGATTATGCTTCGGAATCCGACATTAGTATGGTGAAGTTGTGCGATACATTGATCATCCATAGGTTACACAATTAGATCAATCACTTTTATATAAGATATAAGAAATTCTGATGCAAAGATGGTATATGGGATAAACTGTTTTGATTTCATCCATTCAATCACATAAGGATTGTAATTCTTTTGAAAGATCATCACTTTCATTCGCTTCGGAATCCGACGTTAGTATGGTGAAGCAATGATATGTTGATCTATCATATTGAGTTATCAATCGAGTTGTGTTTGACGGCATGAAATTGTTGCATTAGGATTAATGGCAGTACAAGTGTTGTATTGCCGCAGACTTTTCCGGTTGGGATTGTAAATGCACAAAAGTTGTGCAGGAAACGACGTGAAATACAATGAAGTGTTCATAAAAATTTTCGCTGGGGCGCTGCCCCTAACAACCCCCGGCTAAGTCTGCAAAGTGTGATCAATCAGTCGAAATTTAATTTAGTTTATTTAATTATCGGAATTTTAAACTAATAATAAAAGTGTGTTTATTATTATTTATTTGTGGTGATCAGTTATGGCCTTAGTTTTGTTTTGGGATTTTTGAATACGGCCTGCGTGTCGTGCCTCTCTCTCAATCTCTTTATGTAACTTCTTTTCTCATCTCACTCCCTCGTATGTAAAACGAGTTTTCTTATATGTAATGTAATATTATGTTATGAAAAAAAAGAGGAAGTATTCAATATTAAAGGAGGATAACCTTGGAGATCATGCTTGGAGAAGCTTAGATCGTTATTAGGTTAGCTTAGGTTCTCTCATTGGCTTGAGAGAACAATTGCGTTAGGGGCCATAATTGTATCTTTTTATATGTATGTTGATGCATGTACTTGTATGTTGATGCATGTGAGAGACGTTTTGCATGTTAAGCCGGTGAGATCAAACTAATAACAAATTCCCTCAAAATTAAATATTAAGTTTATGCTTTCCAATTTTTAGCACTCATCAAGACTAGTATCGAGCATTGTAGGTTTCGCCTACGCGAGGTGCATGTTCTATATTAGTAAGGTGTGATGGGATAATTGTAATATCCAATTGCTAAAACAATGGGTCAAACTTAACTAAACAAATTATAATAAGATTATATATGTTTAGAAGTAAGAATTGGGAATGATTCATGTGATGGATCAGAATAAGGAGTTATTCACCCAATTGAAAATATTCGAGAGTTGTATGAGATACAATTGGAAGGAGTTCCTACCTAAATAACTTAGTTTTGTGTAATCAGCCTAACGCTGACTTAAAACAAAGTGAAACATGGATCTCGACCCACTAGAAAGTCTTCCAACGGGATTTTCCGAATCAAATGATGAGGGTCATTTGTTTTGAATAAAATAGTGGGAGCATATTTGATTAAAGGCCTAATTAAATATGTTATTTTAATGATACTTATATTTTCATATTTCTCTTGTAGATTACCATGACAACAAACACATCGAACAATATTTTGCGATCCATCCTAGATAAGGAAAAATTGTCTGGGACAAATTTCCTGGATTGGCACCGTAATCTGAGGATTGTCCTCAAGCACGATAAGAAGCTGTATGTCTTGGAGACACCAGTTCCTGAGGAGGAACCTCCTAGTTCTGCACCAAAGGCAGAAAGAGATGCTTATAAGAAGCATTTCGATGATGCCAATGAAACCGCTTGCCTCATGCTTGCTACCATGAACTCTGAGTTGCAAAAGCAACACGAGAACATGTCTGCGTTCGATATGATCGGACATCTGAAAACGCTTTACCAAGAGCAAGCAAGAAATGAGAGGTTTCAGGTTTCAAAGTCCCTTTTTAACAGCAAGTTAGCTGAGGGAGCCCCTGTAAGTCCCCATGTACTCAAGATGATTGGGTATGTGGAGAACCTTGACAGATTAGGGTTTCCCCTTGGAAAGGAACTTGCGATTGATCTGATCTTGCAATCGTTGCCAGAGAGCTTCAGTCAGTTTGTCCTGAATTTCAATATGAATGACTTGGACAAAAGTCTTCCAGAACTGCTAGGCATGTTGAGAACTGCTGAGCAGAATATGAAGACAAAAGGGAAATCCATTCTGATGGTCAGTAATGGAAAGAAACAGAACAAGAGGCCCATCAAACAGGGTGGTAGAGGGAAAGGCAAGGAAGTTGCCAAACCCAAACCCACTCCTCCTGTTTTGAAGCCTAGTGGAGGAATAGCAAAGGAGGGCACTTGCTTCCATTGCGGTAAGACCGGACATTGGAAGAGAAATTGCCCAAAGTACCTGGAAGATAAGAATAATGGAGTAGAGACTTCAAATTCAGGTATTTTTGTTATTGAAATTAATTTATCTACTTCTGCATCATGGGTATTAGATACTGGATGCGGTTCTCACATTTGTACTAATGTGCAGGGGCTAAAAAGGAGTAGAAATTTGGCAAAAGGTGAAGTTGACCTACGAGTTGGCAATGGAGCAAAGGTTGCTGCTTTAGCTGTAGGAACTTATGTTTTAACTTTACCTAGTGGTTTAATAATTCAGTTAGAGAACTGTTATTATGTACCTGCAATTAGCAGGAATATTATTTCCGTTTCTTGTTTGGACAAGTTTGGTTTTTCATTCATAATAAGGAACAATTGTTGCTCCATTTATTTGAATGATATATTCTATGCTACTGCAAAAATGAATAATGGACTATATGTCCTTGATCTTGAAATGCCAATTTATAACATTAATACTAAAAGGTTGAAACCTAATGAGTTGAATCCAACTTACCTTTGGCACTGTCGATTAGGCCACATAAATGAGAAACGCATTTCCAAACTCCATAAAGATGGACTCTTGGACTCTTTTGATTATGAATCATATGAGACATGCAGATCTTGTTTAATTGGAAAGATGACAAAGTCCCCATTCACAGGAAAAGGTGAAAGGGCTAATGATCTTTTGGCACTCATACATACTGATGTATGTGGACCACTGAACATACCAGCCAGAGGAGGTTTTCAGTACTTCATCACTTTTACTGATGACTTCAGTAGATACGGATATGTGTATTTAATGAAACACAAATCTGAGTCCTTTGAAAAGTTCAAGGAATTCAAGAATGAAGTACAAAACCAACTAGGTAAGAATATTAAAGTTCTTCGATCAGATCGAGGCGGTGAATATTTAAGCCTAGAATTTGATGACCATCTAAAAGAGTATGGGATTCTATCCCAACTTACTCCTCCTGGAACACCACAATGGAATGGTGTATCTGAGAGAAGAAATCGAACCTTGTTAGACATGGTCCGATCCATGATGAGTCACGTCGATCTTCCAAACTCCTTTTGGGGACATGCATTATTAACAGCAGCTTACACACTTAACCGTGTTCCATCCAAAAAGGTTGATAAGACACCATATGAGATATGGAGTGGTAAGAAACCACATATGTCTTACATGAAGATTTGGGGTTGCGAGGTTTACGTCAAACGACAAATTTCAACCAAGCTTGAGCCCAAATCTGACAAATGCTTATTTGTGGGGTATCCTAAAGAAACAAGAGGATATTACTTCTACAATCCTTCTGAGGGCAAAGTGTTTGTCGCTCGAACTGGAGTCTTTCTGGAAAGGGATTTTATTTCCAAAGGAAACAGTGGGAGGAAAATAGAGCTTGAAGAAATTCAAGAATCACAAAACATTGAAACACCTATGGAGGAACTAGAGCAGGAAACACAAGTAGTTGTGGAAGAGCAACCTGCTCAAGAAGAACAAGACCAGCGTAGGTCAAGCAGGATACGTCACCAACCTGAGAGATATGGATATCTCATAAGTGATCAGGGTGATGTATTACTCATGGATCAAGATGAGCCTGTGACCTACAAAGAGGCCATAACTGGTCCTGAGTCTGAGAAGTGGCTAGAAGCCATGAAATCTGAAATGGATTCCATGTACACAAACCAGGTTTGGACCTTGGTAGAACCTCCTATAGGAGTTAACCCTATAGGATGCAAGTGGGTCTTCAAGAAGAAGACTGACATGGATGGTAAGGTACATACCTATAAAGCAAGACTGGTTGCAAAAGGCTATAAACAAATTCATGGGGTTGACTATGATGAAACCTTTTCACCAGTTGCAATGCTTAAATCTGTTCGGATTTTACTTGCCATCGCTGCATATCATGATTATGAAATATGGCAGATGGATGTCAAAACTGCTTTCCTTAATGGGAATCTTCTTGAGGATGTGTACATGACACAACCTGAAGGATTTGACATACCACAAGATGCCCAAAAGATATGCAAGTTACAGCGATCAATCTATGGATTGAAGCAAGCTTCCAGAAGCTGGAATCTTCGTTTTGATGAAACCGTAAAACAATATGGATTCATCAAAAATGAAGATGAACCTTGTGTCTACAAGAAGGTTAGTGGGAGCATGATCGTGTTTCTGGTATTATATGTAGATGACATATTACTCATTGGAAACGATGTCCCTACCTTGCAACAAGTGAAAACTTGGTTAGGGAATTGTTTTTCTATGAAAGACCTAGGTGAAGCAGCCTATATATTAGGAATTAGGATCTATAGAGATAGATCACAAAAACTGCTTGGCCTAAGTCAGAGTACATACATAGATAAAGTGTTGAGACGCTTTAATATGCATGATTCCAAGAAAGGATTCATACCTATGCAACATGGTCTGTGTTTATCAAAAACACAATCCCCTTCAACTAAGGAAGAAAGGGATCGCATGAATAAGATTCCATATGCATCTGCAATAGGATCTATCATGTATGCCATGTTATGTACTCGACCAGATGTCTCGTATGCATTAAGTGCAACGAGTAGGTACCAATCTGATCCCGGTGATGCTCACTGGGTAGCTGTCAAGAATATCCTTAAGTACTTGAGAAGGACTAAGGATTCATTCTTGATATATGGAGGTCAGGAAGAGCTTGATGTAATTGGTTACACTGATGCTAGCTTCCAGACAGATAAGGATGATTTTAGATCACAATCTGGTTATGTGTTCTGTCTCAATGGTGGCGCTGTGAGCTGAAAAAGTTCAAAGCAAGAAACAGTTGCTGATTCTACAACTGAGGCCGAGTATATTGCTGCCTCAAATGCAGCAAAGGAAGCTGTTTGGATCAAGAAGTTCATTAGTGAACTTGGCATAGTCCCTAGCATTGTGGATCCCATTGGTTTATATTGTGATAACAATGGTGCTATCGCACAAGCTAAGGAGCCTAGATCTCACCAACGATCCAAACACATACTTAGGCGTTATCACCTCATTCGAGAGATAATCGATCGGGGAGATGTGAAGATATGCAGAGTACCTACACTTGACAATATCGCTGACCCATTAACAAAGCCTCTTGCGCAACAGAAGCATGATGGTCATACTAGATCTATGGGTATTAGGGGTATGCCTAATTGGCTCTAGTGCTAGTGGGAGATTGTTGGTGTAAGCCCTAGAGGCCAATATTTTTTGGTACTTGTATCAGATTATTCGTTTAATAATAAAAGGCATTTCTTTATTATGTTTGTCTTTCAGAATAATAAAGTCCCTAGAATAGTTAGTCTGTTTAATGAAATGTTAAGTGTGACTTAATCATGAGATCCCATTAAACATAAAGACATTATTCTTAAAATATCCGTAGTCAAGCTTTATTGCAAAGTGGGATAACATTAAAAGCATTGAGACTATTATGAAGATAGACTGATGATCACATCTCATGGATCATGGATAAAGAGTTATCAAGTCTTGACATAGGTATAAATATTAGGAGTAATATTTATACCGGATTGACCCGCTATGAGAATACTACATAGTATGTTATGCAAAGTGTCATAAGTTATTCTCATGATGATAATGGTGTATTACCACCCTTCGACCTGAAACCACTATGGACCCTAGATGTAGAGTCGGGTGCTTTATTGCTGATCAAACATTATCCGTAACTGGATGATCATAAAGACAGTTGATGGGCACTCCACGAAGCATGCTGAGGGACATGAGTGTCCTAGATGGAATTTGCCAATCCTGCATAACAGGAGAAATGTCTAAGGGCCCAATATTGAACTGGACAAGGATGACACAGTGTATGCCTTGTGTTCAATATAGACATAGGGGCAAAAGGGTAATTGTACAAACATATATTATCACGAAAAAGGTTTTGTCAGATCACATGACATTTTCGTGACTTGGGTAGCAGTGATGTGTTGCTAGATACCGCTTACTGTTTATTATGTTAAATATATATAATTTAATATAATTACCAACGTTACGAAATCCTACAGGGTCACACACATAAGGACAGTTTGATGAGAGATAGAGAAATCAAAGGAACACCGTAAGGTACGGTGCACTTAAGTGAAAAATAGAAATTCGGATAATATAATAATAATTATTGTTATTTTATAATGGTTATAAAATAATAATAAAATAAATATATTTATTATAATAATAGTTATTATAATAATATATAATATTATTATGGATCATGTGAATTAGGGTTTTAGCCCGCAGCCCACAAGAGAGTCTATAAAAGGAACCCTTGTGATGAAGCTTTCACTTGATGCAATTTCGTTTTGATTCTCTTTTCTCACTCAAATAATTCCGTTCGTAAGCAGCTAGCACTGTGACCGGAAGCTGTTCGTGTGGACTGAGTAGAGGCGTTGCACTTCATCAACGCTTGTGATCGCTGCATCAAAGATCTGAATCGCCACAAAGAGGTAACGATTCTATCACTGACCATGCTCATTCGTGAGGATCACTAAAGGAAAATTTTTGTTTTCCGCTGCGTTTAGATCGCAATTTTCCTTCACCATGCACGTGCACACACACACACACATGCAGACACACACACACACACACGCACCTGCAGACACACGCACACACACACACACACAAACACGCAGACAAACACACACGCGCGCACTTGCGCTTACTTAGACACATACACAAGCACACGCACGCACACTCACACATATACACACATGCAGGCACGCACGAACGCATGCACTAACGCACGCCGCTCGCGCGCACACACGCACACACGCACACAAACACACACGCGCACGTGTAAACATTCACACACACACATACACACACACGCATACACACACGCGTGTGCACATGCGCGCGCACACACACACACACACGTGCACACACACACACACACACACACGCACACACACATACACGCATACACACACATACGCACTCGCGTGCACACACACAGACACACACACACGTGCGCGGGTACACACACGCGCACACACATACACAAACACACACACATACACAAACACGCACTCACGCACACATGCACGCATACACGCACGCACACAGACACATACACATACACACACACAAACACGCAGGCACGCACGCTCGCGCGCACATACACACACACACACACCTGCGCAGACAAACATACACACACACGCGCATGCGCGCACACTTAGACACACACACAAAAACACACGTGCGCGCGCACACACAGACACAAATCCACACACACAGACAGAGACATACGGGTGCGCGCACGAACACTCGCACGTGCGTGCGCGCGCATACTCACACACTCACACGCATGCTCGCATGCACTAACGCACGCTGCTCGCACACACACACACACACACACACACACAAACACAAGCGCACGCGCATACACGCACACACACACTAACACAAGTACGCACGCACGCACACAAGCACGCACGCTCAAACACACCCACACGCGTGCGCACACGTGCTCGCGCACCCACACGCACACACACGCACTCACGTGCACACAAACACGCGCGTGCACATATTTGCACACACACACACACACACACGTGCGCACACTCTCTCTCTCTCTCTCACACACAGACACACGTGCGCGAACACATACGCACACACATAAGAAAACACGCGCGCGCGTGCACGCACATGTAAACGCGTGCGTGCACATACACACACACGCATACACAAACGCGCGTGGACACACACACACGCACACGCACACAAACACGCGCGCGCGCGTACACACACGCAATCACGCGCATGCGCACACACTCTCTCTCACACATACAAACACACATGAGCACGCGCGCGCGCACACGCACAACCATACACACACACGCGTGTGCACATACACACACAGAAACACACACTTACACACACAAAAAGCACACACACACGCGTGCGCGCACTCTCTCTCTCACACACACGCACACACGCACATACACACACACACACGCACACACGCACACACGCACACATGCACGCACGCATTCACGCGCACACACACACACAAACACGCACACAGGCGTGTGTGCACATACACACACACAAGCACACGCGCGCGCACATAAAAACACACGCGCGCGCGTACACTCACGCAAAAACACACACGCACGCATACAAAAACACACGCGCGCGCACATACAAAAACACACACGCGTACGTGCGCCTACGCCCACGTGCGCACACACACACACATACACACACGCACTCACGCACACACGCACCCACACACACACACACCTATACACCCACACACACATACACACGCACACTCACGCACGCACCCACCCACACACCCACACACATACACGCACGTGCACACACACACACACGCACACCCATACACAAATACTCACGCGTGCGCACACACTCACACACACATTCATGCACGCACACACACACATGCATACATACACGCGCGCATGCGCGCGCAATCGCACGAAGACACACACACACACTCACACATGCACCCACACACACACACACACGCGCGCGCACACACACAAACGCGTGCGTGCACACACACAAACGTGCACGCGCATACACACATAAAAAAAAGCATGCACGCACACGCACACACACACATGCCGCTCGCACACACCTACACACATACGCACACACACACACACATGCTCACTCTCTCTCTCTCACACACACACACAGATATACAGGCAGGCAGGCAGGCACGCGCACACATACACACACACACACCTGCGCAGACACACATACACACACACGCGCGTGCGCGCACACTTAGACACACACAAAAACACACGCGTGCGCGCACACACAAACACAAAGCCACACACACACACAGAGACACACGGGTGCGCGCACACATCCCTACGCGCGCGTGCGCGTTCCCTCACGCTCACACATACTAACACACACACGCACCCACGCACGCAAGGACACACGCACAAACACACTCACACACACACACGTGCACACATGTGCGCGCGCATCCACACACACACACACGCACTCGCGTGCACAAGAATACGCGCGTGCAGACATGCACACACACACACTCGTGCGCACACTCTCTCTCACACACACAAACACAAAGACACACACACAGAAACACACACGTGCGCGCGCACACCCACGTACACACACCCACACACACGTGCGCACACAAATACGCACACAAACACGAACGCGTGCATGCGCGTGCGTGCACATACACACACACACACGCACAAACAGGCACAGACACACACACACGCATACACAAACGCACGTGGACACACACACACACACACGCACACACACACATACACTCACACGCAAACATACACAAACACGCGCGTGCGCATACACTCTCTAACACACACACCCATACACACAAACACGCGCGTGCGCGCACACACACACCCATACACACAAACACGCGCGTGCGCGCACACACACACTCACATGGACACACACACACGTACACACACACTCTCTCTCTCTCACACACACACAAACACACACACACGCTCACATGGACACACACACACACACACACGTGCACACACTCTCTCTCTCTCTCACACACACACAAACACACACACACACACACATGGACGCATGCACGCGCACACACACACACACACACAAACACGCACACACGCGTGTGCACACACACATACGTGCGCACACACAAATACACACACACGCGCGCGCTTACACTCACCAACACACACGTTCGCACACACAAACACACAAGCGCGCCCGTCTGCGCGTACGCTCACACACACACACACACACACACGCACGCACACATGTACACACGCATGCACGTACACACATACACACACGTGCACACTCACACACACACGTTAACACATACGCACACAAAAACACGTGTGCGCACACCCAAACACACACGCGCGCGCGTACACAGGCATTTACACACACGCGCATGCGCATACAAACACACAAACGCGTGCGCACACACATACACATACACACACACACACACTCACGCACGCCCCTGCATTCACACACGCGCACACACACCCACACACACATACACACGCGCACTCACGCACGCATGCACCCACACACACACTCACACACAGATACACGCACGTGCACACACACACGCACACCCATACATAAATACACATGCGTGCACACACACTCACACACACACACGTACGCACATACACACACGTGCGCACACACATAAACGCGCGCGTGTGCGCGCCAACGCACAAAGACACCCACACATATACACGCACTCACGCACGCCCCCACCCACACACACACACACACTCATACAAACACACACACAAACACATGTGTGTGCGCGTGCGTTTCCACACACACACACACACACACACACACGTGCGCACATACACACAAACGTGCACGCGCATATACACACAAAAAGACATGTGCGCGCGCACATGCTCACACACACACACACGCGCGTATGCACTAACGCACGTTGATCGCACACACCTACACACATACGCACACACACACACACATGCACACTTGCATGCTCACACACTCTCTCTCTCACACACACACAGACATACAGACACACATACACGCACACACACACACACACACACACACACGTGCGCACACATAAATACGAACACGCGCGCGCTCACATACCCGCGTGCATACACACACACATACACACGCGTGCGCACACTCACACTTACACACACACGCACGCACGTGCACACGCACACAGACAAACACGCGCGCACATGTAAACGCACACACGGGTGCGCGCACACGCACACATACACACACACACGCACACACGCACTCAAGCACACACGCACACTCACACTCACGCGCACACAGACACAAAGACTCAGACACGCACACACGTGCGCGCACACACACACACCTGCGCAGACACACACACAAACACGCGCGTGTGCGTATACTTAAACACACACACAAGCGCACGCGGCTCGCACACACACACACACACGCACACACACACACGCACACGTACACACACACATACACACACACACACTAACGCACGCACGCGCAAACACACACGCGCACATATACACACACAAACACGAGCGTGCGCACTCTCTCTCTCTCTCTCTTACACACACACAAAGACACACACACAGACACACACAAAGACGTGCGCACACACAGACACACACACAAACACACACACACACACACGTAAACACAAACGCGCGTGGACACACACACACACACAGTCACACACACAGAGTCACACAAACACGCGTGTGCGCACACACACTCTCACACACGCAATAACACACATGCGCGCACGTGCGTGCACACACGCACTCATAAACACACACACGCGCGTGCACATACACACACACACACACTCTCTCTCTCTCTCAAACACAAACACACATACACACACACACATGCACGCACATACGCACGCATGCACGCGCACACATACACAAACACGCACACACGCATGTGTGCACACACACACACACGCACACACAAATACACACACGCGCGCGTACGCACACACACACGTGGGCACACACAAACACACAAGCGTGCCAGTATGTGCGTATGCTCACACACACACGCACACACGCACACACGTACACACTTACACGTACGTGCACACTCACACACACACACATTAACACATACGCACACACATAGACACACGTGCACGCACACCCACACACACACGCACACACGTTCGCACCCACATGCACACGCATACACACACACGCGTGTGCACACACACACACACACCCACGCGCACATACACACGCGTGCGCATACACTCGCTCACACATACACACACGTACGCACATACAAACACAAACACGCGCGGACACGTAAACACACACACGCGTGCGCACACACATACACACACACACACTCACGCACTCACGCACACACGCACACTCACACACACGCGCATGCACACACGCAAACATGCAGGCACACACGTGCACACACACACACACACACTTGCAGACATACACACACACGCGTCCCTGCAGACACACGCACACACACACACACAAACACCCAGACATACACAGACACGCGCGCGCGTGCGCATACTTAGACACACACACACAAGCACACGCACACGCCCACATTGACGCACACAAACACTCGCATGCGCGCGTGTGCTCACGCGCACACACAGACATTCACACATGCACGCACGCATGCCCTATTGCACGCCGCTCGCACACACACACACACACACACGCACAAACACATACGCGCGTGTAAACGCACACACACAAGCATACACACAAACACACACACGCATACACACGCACACGAGCGCACACGCACACATACACAAACACGTGCGTGCACACACACACACACACTCACGCACGCACACACATACATGCATACACACACGCACACACGCACTCGTGTGCATACAAACACGCCTGCGCACACACAGACACACACAAACGCACACACACACACACACGTGCGCACGCACACACACGCATGCACACACAGACACACACATACACAAACACGCACTCACGCAGGCATGCACGCACACACGCACGCATGCGCACACGCACGCACGCACACACACACACAAACACACGCACACACACAAACACGCAGGCATGCACGCACTCGCGCACATACACACACACACCCCTACGCAGACACACATACACACACACACACACACACACACGTGTGCGCACACTTTGACACACACACACAAACACACACACACACACACACACACCCCTACGCAGACACACATACACACACACACACACATGTATACGCACACTTTGACACACACACACAAACACACACACACACACAAACACGCAGGCACGCACGCACGTGCGCGCGCACACACACACCCTTGCAGACAGACACACATGCGCGCACCTGTAGACACACGCGCACACACAAACACGCGTGCGCACGCACTGACACACACACACACAAGCACACGCGCATGCACGCGCTGACACACACACACACCAGCGCGCGCACACACATATATACACACATGCACGCACGCATGCACTACTGCACGCCGCTCGCGCACACACACACATACAAAAACACACACGCGCGCGTGTAAACACTCACACACACACATACACAAACACATACGCAAACACACACGCGCGCACACACACGTACACACACACACACACACACACTCACGCACACACGCACACATACACGCATACACACACACACACACACTCGCGTGCACACACACACGTGCGCGGTACACACACGCACACACACATACACAAACACACGCACACATACACAAACACGCACTCACGCACACATGCACTCACACACGCACACACGCACACAGACAGACAGACACACACACACAAACACGCAGGCACGCACGCTCGCACACACACACACACACACGCACACACTTGCGCAGACACACATACACACACACACACACCTGCACAGACACACATACACACACACACACACACACGCGTGCGTGCACACTTAGACACACACAAAAAACACACGTGCACGCGCACATACAGAAACAAACCCACACACACAGATAGAGACACACGGGTGCGCGCACGCACACTCGCGCGCACGCTCGCATGCACTAACGCACGCCGCTCGCGCGCGCACACACACACACACACACACACACACAAGTGCAGGCGCATACACGCACACACACACTAACGCATGCACGCACGCACGCACAAACACACACACACGTGCGCGCGCACCCCCACACACACACACGAACTCACGTGCGCACAAACACGCGCGTGCACACATGCGCGCGCGCACACACACATACACACGTATGCGCACACTCTCTCTCTCTCTCTCACACACACACACACAAAGACACACACACACACGTGCGCGCGTGCACACACAGATACACCCACACACATGTGCGCGCACACATACGCACACACACACGAAAACACGCGCGCGCGTGCGCACACACAAACACACGCGTGCCTGCACATACACACATAGACGCATACACAAACGTGCGTGGACACACACACACACACACACACGTACACACACACAAACACGCGTGCACACGCACACACACACGTGTGCACATACACACACGGACACACACGCACACACACACACACACGCAAGCACACACGCACACACGCATGCGCACACTCTCTCACACACACAAACACACGCACATACACACACACACACACACGCACACACGGACGCATGCACGCGCACACACTAACAAACACACACACGCGTGTGTGCACAGACACACACACGCACACGCGCGCGCACACAAACACACACATGCGCGCGTACACTCCCAAACATACACGTGCGCCCATACAAACACACAAGCGCGCCCGTTTGCGCCTACGCTCACACACACACACGCATGCACACACGCACACACGCACGCACGTACACACACGTGCACACTCACACACACGTTAACACATACACGCACACACACACACACACACACGTGCACCCACACCCAAAAATACACGCGCGCGCTTGTGCAGGCATTTACACACACGCGTGCGCACACTCACACTTACACACACACGCACGCACGTGCACACACACACACACACACAAACACGCGCGCACATGCAAACGCACACACGGGTGCGCGCACACGCACATATACACACACACACACACGCACTCACGCACACACGCACACTCACACTCACGCGCACACAGACACAAAGACGCAGACACGCAAACACGCGCGCGCCCAGACACACACATGCGCAGACACACGCACAAATATGCGCACGTGCGTATACTTAAACACACACACAAGCGCACGCCGCTCGCACACACACACACCCACGCACACCCACACACGCACACCCACACCCACACGTACACACACACACACACACACTAACGCACACACACGCAAACACACACGCGCGCATATACACACACAAACACGAGCGTGCGCACTCTCTCTCTCTCTCTCTTACACACACACAAAGACACACACACAAACACACACAAAGACGTGCGCGCACACAGACATACACACAAACACACACACACACACACGTAAACACAAATGCGCGTGGACACACACACACACACAGTCACACACACACAGTCACACAAACACGCGTGTGCGCACACACTCTCTCACACACGCAATAACATACATGCGCGCACGTGCGTGCACACACGCACTCATACACACACACACATACACGCGCGCGCGTGC
>OZ012739.1:397369560-397376100 GCA_963859935.3 Lathyrus sativus | reverse complement strand
CATACAAAAACACACGCGTACACACACACAAACACACGCGCGTACACACACACACACGTGC
The DNA here is from genome assembly GCA_963859935.3 of Lathyrus sativus. NCBI lineage: Eukaryota > Viridiplantae > Streptophyta > Magnoliopsida > Fabales > Fabaceae > Lathyrus > Lathyrus sativus. The sequence goes on along the minus strand of OZ012739.1, from coordinate 397,376,039 downwards.
GTGCACACACATACACAAATACACGCGCGTGTGCGCACAAAAGCACGCGCGCGCTCACACAAACAGACAAACCCCTGCGCGCGCACACACACACACACACCTGCGCAGACACACACACACACACACACACACACACACGCACGCGCGCACGCGGCACGCGCACACGCATACTCGCATCCACGCACGCTCACACATACCCACACGCGCGCACACACACACACACACCTGCGCAGACACACACACACACACACACACACACACGCACGCGCGCACGCGGCACGCGCACACGCATACTCGCATCCACGCACGCTCACACATACCCACACGCGCGCACACACGCTCACACACACCCGCACACATTCACGCACGCCGCACGCGCACACGCACACGCGCGTGAGCGCACGTACGCACGCTCTCGCACACCTGCGCAGAAACACGCACGCTCACACACACCCACACGCCGCACGCGCACACTCACACAGACACACACACACCTGCGCATGCACTTAGACAAACACACAAAAACACACGCGCTCGCACAAACAGACACACACACTCTTGAATGCACGTGGGCATACACACACGCACATGTGCACAAACACACACACACACACACACATGCACGTATGCACTAACACACGCCGCTGGCGCATACACATACACACACGCACACACGCACTCGCTTGCACACAAACACGCCTGTGCACACACTGACACACACGCACGCACACACACATGCACACACGCACGCACGCACAGACACACACATGTGCACATACATACACACATACGCACACAAACACACATGCGCGCACACTCAGAAACACACGCGCGCGTGCTTACGCTTTTACACACACACGCACATGCATGTGCATGCACATACACACACATGCACACTCGCACACACACACACACACAAACGCATACACACACGCACACACACGCGCGCATGTACACACACACACCCGCACACCCACCCACACACCCACACACATACACACGCGTGCACACACACTCATACACACACACAAACACGCGCATGTGCGTGCACGCACACACACGCGTGCGCGTGTGCGCAAACACACACACGCACACGTGCGCGCACACATACATACACGCACTCAAGCACCCACACACACCCGCACACATACACACACAAACACATGCGTGCGCGCGTGAGCTCCCACACACACACACCCGCGTAAGCGCGCACAAACACACACACACATGCTCACACTCTGTCACATACACACACACACACACAAACACACACAAGCGCGTGCACACACAGACACACGTGCGCGCACACACATGCAAACACACACGCGCGCGCGTGCATGCGCTCACACACACACGCATGCGCTCACACACACACACACATGCACACGCACGCACGTACTCACACACACCCACACACACAGACGCACACACACTAACGCAAGAACACACATACGTAAATTAACACTCGCGTGCACCTACACGCGCTTGCATATACACACACACGCACACACACACACGCATTCGCATACACTATCTCTCTCTCTCTCACACACACACACACACACACGTGTGCACACACATACAAACACACGCGTGCACACACACACACTCACACACGCACTCATGCATACACACACACGCATGCACACACACGCGTGCGCACGCACAAACACGTGCGCGCGCATATTCACTCACGCACACGTGCACGCCCACACGCACACGCGTGCGCGCAAACACCCACAAGCGCGTGCACACACACACACACACACACACGTACGCGCACACAGGCAAACACACACGCGCGCGCGTGCTTGCACACATACACACTTGTGCGCTCACACACACAAATGCACACGCAGGCACGCAGGCACGCACACATACATCCATACACACAGACGCAAGAACACACACGCACACGCACGGACGCACACACGCGTGCATTTACACAAACACGCACGCACATACCCACACGCATTCGCACACACTCTCACACGCGCGCACACCCATACACACACACATGTGCACACAAACACACTCACACACGCACGCATGCACATACACACACACTCAGGCAGACACGCGCGCACGCACGCCCACACGCAAACACACAGACACACACACACGTGCGCGCGCAGGCACACATACACACGCGCACGCACGCAGACACACGGACGCGTGCGCGCACGCTATCTGTCTCACACAAACACACACACACACGCGCGTGCGCACGCACATATACACGTAGACACACACGCACCCACGCGCACGCACACACAAACATACACAGACACACAAACACACACACGTGCGCGCGCACACATACACACACACACGCGCGCACGCGCATACGCAAACAAACACACACGCGCGTGCGCACACTCTCTCTCACACACACGCGTGCGCACACGCGCCACACACTTACACAGACACACGCACACGTGCATGTGAACACACACACACACGCACCCACGCACACACACACACGCACACGTATGCTAACACTCTCTCACACACACACATACAGACATACAAACACACACGCACAAACGTGCGCGCACACAAACACACACACATGCGCACGCATAAATAGGAACGCACGCGCAAACACGCACATGCGTGCATACACACATACACACGCGTGTGCACACTCTCACACACACACACACACACGCACGTGCACACACACACACAAACACACGTGCACACGTAAACCCACACACGTGTGCGCACACACACACACATACACACACGCACTCATGCACGCACGCACGCACGCAAACACACACGCGCGCACACACTCACACAGAGAAACACACAGTCACGCACGCACGTGCGCACATACACATACACACACACACCTGCGCAGCAAAACGCGCGCGCACACACACACACACAAGCACACGCGCGCACACACACTGACACACATGCACACACACACATAGAGCACACGCAAACACACACACACACTCGCATGCGCGCGCTTACACACAAACACACGCACACACACACACGCACACACACGCACACACACGCACACACGCACACATGCACTAACCCACGCCGCTCACACCCACACCCACACACGCACACACACAAGCGTGCACACACACATACACATACACACACACACACACACGCATACATACACACACACATGCCTGTACATGCACGCACACACAAAAATACACATACACGTGCGCGCGCGCACACAGATACACACACGTACGCGCCTACACACACACACACACACTCATGTGCACGCACACAGACACACACATACACACACGCACTTGCGTGCATATAAACATGCTCGCACACAAACAGACACACACAGGCGCACGCACACATACACACAGACACACACATACACATGTGCGCGCGCACACACACGCACGCAGGCACACACACACAAACACACACACGGACACACAAACACGTGGGCGCGCATATACACACACATGTGCGCGCATACATAAACATACAAACACGAACACGCGCGCCCACACACACACATGTGCGCGCACATGTACACATACGCACACGCACACACAGACACGCAAAGATACACACACACACACACGTATACACAAACGCGCGTGCACGCACACACACACTCACAAACACACACACACAAACACGTGCGTGCGCGCAAATACACACACGCGTGCGCACGCACACACACACACACACACACGCATGCTAGCATGCACACACACACGCACGCGCACACACACACACAAGCACCCGCACGTGCGTGCCCCCGCACAAACACGCAGGCACACACGCACACGCACAAACAGGCAGGCACGCACGCACACACAAACACCCAGGCACGCACGCACACACAAACACACACACACATACACATACACGTGTGCGCGTACACATTGGCACACACACAAACACATGCGCGCGCATAGACGCACACACGCACGCACACACACGCATGCGCGCGCATGCACACGCATGCGCGCACACTAACACACATACACACCCACACACACATGCACTAACGCACGCTGCTCGCACTCACAAACACACACGCGCGCGCGCATACACACACACGCACACACTCACACACACTCGTGCACACACACACACACTTGTGCACACACATACACACACACACATACACATACACAGGAACACACACACGCGTGCGCCCACGGGCGCGCACAACCACACACACACGTGCGAATGAACACACTCACGCGCCCACACATGCATTCGCATGCACACAAACACGCACACACAGACACATACCCACAAAAAAAAAGCGCGCGTGCGTGCGCACACACACAAACACACACACACACACACACACACGTGCGCACACACATACAGACACACACACATGAAAACACGTGCGCGTGCGTGTACACAGACACGCGTGTGCGCACACACACGCACACCGACATACACACACATGCGCGCGTGCGTATACACACACACACACGTACACACACGCGCATACACACACACACACACACGCATGCATGCACTAACCCATGCCGCTCACACATACACGCACACGCACACACACACACACACAAGCGTGCACACACACACACACACACGCATACATATACACACACACACAAACACACACACACACACACACGTGCATGCACATGCACGCACACATAAAAATACACACACACGTGCGCGCGCACACAGATACACACACACGTACGCGCTCACACACACACACACACACACACACACACACACACACTCACGTGCGCGCACACACATACACACACGCACTCGCGTGCACACAAACATGCTCGCACACAAACAGGCCTACACACGCACACGCACACACACACACAAACACACACACACACAGACATACACACGCACGCACGCACACACACACAAACACACACACAGACGCACAAACACGTGGGCGCGCATACACACTCACACACACACACACACACACGTGCGCGCACACATAAACACACAAACATGAACACGCGCGCCCACACACACACGTGCGCGCACATATACACATACGCACACGCACACACAGACACGCAAAGACACACACACACACACACACACATGTATACACAAACGCGCGTGCACACACACACACACACTCACAAACACGCACACACAAACACGTGCGTGCGTGCAAACACACACACACACACGTATGCTAGCATGCACACACACGCACACACACACACACAAACACAGGCACGCGCGTGCGCGCATACAACACTCAGGCACGCACACGCACAAATAGGCAGGCACGCACGCACACACAAACACACAGGCAAGCACGCGCGCGCGCACACTCGCTCACACATACACGCGTGCGCGTACACATAGGCACACACACAAACACATGCGCGCGCATAGACACACACACGCACACACACGCACACACACGCGCATGCACATGCACACGCGCACACTAACGCACATACACATCCACACACGCATGCACTTACGCACGCTGCTCGCGCACACAAACATGGGAGCGCACGCGCATACACACGCACGCACATACACACACACATACACAAACACAGGAACACACATACGCGTGTGCACACGGGCGCGCACAACCTCACACACACGTGCGCACGCACACACTCACGCGCCCACACATGCATTCGCATGCACACAAACACGCACACACAGTCACATACCCACAAACACACGCGCGCGCGTGTACGCACACACACAAACACACACACACACACGTGCGCGCGCACACACACACACACACACGAAAACACGTGCGCGTACACAGACACGCGTGTGCGCACACACACGCACACCCACACACACACACACGCGTGCGCATACACACACACATACGTGCACAAACAAACAAATACGCGCGTGCGCGCAAACCCTCACACGCGTGCACGCGGACACACACTCACATACACACACGCACTCACGCACCCACCCACACACGCATACACACACACAAAAACACATGTGTGCGTGCGTGCGCTCCCACACACACACACACGTGCACGCGCACACACACACACACACACGAACAGACACACACGCGCGCGCAGACACGCACACACACACATGTGCTCACACTCTCTCACAAACACACACACACACAAACACAAACATATGCACGCACGCACACGCACACACATGTGCGCGTATACACACACACACACACAAGCGCGTGCACACACACACACACATACACACGCGTGCGCACACTCACAGACACACACACACACACAAGCACGTGCGTGCACACACACACATACACACATACAAACACGCGCGTGCGTGCAAACTTACACACGCGTGCGCACACACACGCATACACACACATGCACGCACACACGCGCACACACACAAACATACGCACATACACACACGCGCACGCATGCACGCTCGCACCCACGTGCACACACACACACACACCTGCACAGACACACACGCAAACACACGCGCGCGCATACATAGACACTCACACGCACACCCCT
>OZ012739.1:397312060-397359560 GCA_963859935.3 Lathyrus sativus | reverse complement strand
CCACACACACGTGCGCGCACATATACACATATGCACACGCACACACAGACATGCAAAGACACACACACACACGTATACACAAACGCGCGTGCACACACACACACACACACACACTCACAAACACGCACACACAAACACGTGCGTGCGTGCAAACACACACACACACACGCATGCTAGCATGCATACACACGCACACACACACACACACACACACAAACACACGCACGCGCGTGCGCGCATACAAACACTCAGGCACGCACGCGCACGCATACGCACAAATAGGCAGGCAGGCACACACACACAAACACCCAGGCAAGCACGCACGCGCGCACACACACTCACACATACACGCGTGCGCGTACACATAGGCACACACACAAACACATGCGCGCGCATAGACACACAAACGCACACACACGCACACACACGCGCATGCGCGCGCTTACACACGCACACGCGCACACTATCGCACATACACATGCACGCACGCATGCACTTACGCACGCTGCTCGCGCACACAAACATGCGCGCGAGCGTATACACACGCACGCACACACACACACACACACACACACACTCGTGCACACACACACACATACACAAACACAGGAACACACACACGCGTGCGCACACGGGCGCTCACAACCGCACACACACGTGCGCACGCACACACTCACGCGCCCACACATGCATTCGCATGCACACAAACACGCACACACAGTCACATACCCACAAACACACGCGCGCGCGCGCGTACGCACACACACAAACACACACACACACACACACGTGCGTGCACACACACACACACGAAAACACGTGCGCGTACACAGACACGCGTGTGCGCACACACACGCACACCCACACACACACACACACACACACACACACGCGTGCGCATACACACACATACGTGCGCAAACAAACAAATACGCGCGTGCGCGTGCGCGCAAACCCTCACACGCGTGCACGCGCATACACACTCACATACACACACGAACTCACGCACCCACACACACACACACGCATACACACACAAAAACACATGTGTGCGTGCGTGCGCTCCCACACACACACACACGTGCACGCACACACACACACACGAACAGACACACACGCGCGCGCAGACACGCACACACACACACATGTGCTCACACTCTCTCACAAACACACACACATAAACACAAACATATGCACGCACACATGTGCGTGTATACACACACACACACACAAGCGCGTGCACACACACACACACACACATACACACGCGTGCGCACACTCACAGACACACACACACACACAAGCACGTGCGTGCACACACACACATACACACATACAAACACGCGCGTGCGTGCAAACATACGGACGCGTGCGCACACACACACATACACACACATGCACGCATGCACGCACACACGCGCGCGCACACACGCAGACACACATATACACACGCGCGCGCATGTACGCTCACACGCGTGCACGCGCACACACACTCACATACACACACGCACTCACGCACCCACACACAAACACACGCATACACACACATAAAAACACATGTGTGCGTGCATGCGCTCTCACACACACACACACGTGCACGCACACACACACACGAACAGACACACACGCGCGCGCAGACACGCCCACACACACACACGCACATGTGCTCACACTCTCTCACAAACACACACACACACACACACAAACACAAACATATGCACGCACGCACACGCACACACATGTGCGCGTATACACACACACACACAAGCGCGTGCACACACACACACACACATACACACGCGTGCGCACACTCACAGACACACACACACACACACACACAAGCACGTGCGTGCACACACACACTTACACACATACAAACACGCGCGTGCGTGCAAACATACACACGCGTGCGCACACACACGCATACACACACATGCACGCATGCACGCACACACGCGCGCACACACACACAGACACACATACACACACGCGCACGCATGCACGCTCGCACCCACGCGCACACACACACACACCTGCACAGACACACACGCAAACACACGCGCGCGCATACATAGACTCTCACACGCACACCCCTGCGCAGACACATACACACACACACACGCGCGTGTGCGCAACACAGACACACACACAAAAACACACGCGCACACACAAACACAAACACACGCGTGCGCACACACTTACACACTGACGTACACAGAGACACACACACACACGTGCGTGCACACACATACACACCCAAAAACACGGCGCGCGTGCGCACATAAGCACGCGCGCGCGCGCTCTAGCGCGCTCCCACAAACACACACACGCCTGCGCGCATACACACACACATGTGCACACACACACACACACACACACACACCTGCATAGTCACACACACACAAACACGCACACACACACACATATGCGTATGCACGCACGCACGCACGCTCACACAAACACACATGCGCGCGCACACACAAACACACACGCGTGCGGACATACTTACGCACATACAGACATGCAGGCGCGTACACATACACACACACACACACACACACCTACGCATGCACGCATGCGCGCACACACACGCATGCGCACACACACACATGCACATACATACGCACACACACACACACACACACATGCTCACACCCACTCGCGTGGACACAAACACGTGCGTGCACACATAGACGCACACGCCCGCGCACACACATGCACACACACACACACGCACGTGCACGCGCAGACACAAACGCACACGCGCACCTGCGCAGACAAACACACACACGCGCGTGTGCACATACACTTAGACAAACACACACAAACACACGCGCGCACACACACAGACACACACACACACACGCGCGCTCGCGCATGCACATACACTCTTGAATGCGCGTGCGCATACGCACCCGCCCATGCGCACAAACACACACACACACGCACACACGTACGCACTAACGCAAGCCGCTCGCACACATACATACACACACACACACGCACACACACACACGTGCACCCCCCACACACACACACGCATACCCACACATACACGCGTGCGCGCACACAGACACGCGAGGGCACACGCGCGCACAGACGCACACACACGTGCGCACACACGCACTCGGTTGCAAACAAACACGCCCGTGCACACACAAACGCACACGCACGCACGCACACATGCACGCACGCACGCACACACACTCACAAACACACACACACACATGTGCACGCACACCCAAGCACACACGCGCGCACGTAAGTATGCTTTTACACAAACACGCATGCACACGCACATACACACACATGCACGCTCGTACGCACACACACATGCACACACACGCGCGCATGTACACAAACACGCGCGCATGTACACACACACACCCGCACACCCACACACACACACACATAAACACGCGTGCGCACACACTCACACACACACGCACGTGCGTGCACACACTCACACACACCCACACACCCCCCACACACACATACACACGCGTGCGCACACACTCACACACACACACACACATATACACATGCGCGCGTGTGCGTGCAAACACACACACGTATGCTCACACTCTATCACACACACACACAGACATACAAACACACACGCACACACGTGCGCGCTCACAAACACACACACATGCGCACGCATAAATAGGAACGCACGCGCAAACACACACATGCGTGCATACACACATACACACGCGTGTGCACACTCACACACACACACACGCACGCACGTGCACATACACACACACACAAACACACGTGCACACGTAAACCCACACACGTGCGCACACACACACACATACACACACATGCACTCATGCACGCACGCACGCACACACACGCGCGCACACACTCACACACAGAAACACACAGTCACGCACGCACGTGCGCACATACACATACACACACACACCTGCGCAGCAAAACGCGCGCGCACACACACACACACCAGCACACGCGTGCACACACACTGACACACATGCACACACACACATAGAGCACACGCAAACACACACACACTCACATGCGCGGGCTCACACACAAACACACGCACACACACACACACACACGCACACACACGCACACACACACACGCACGCATGCATTAACCCACGCCGCTCACACACACACCCACACACGCACACACACAAGCGTGCACACACACATACTGTTGGTGTAAGCCCTAGAGGCCAATACTTTTTGGTACTTGTATCGGATTATTCGTTTAATAATAAAAGGCATTTCTTTATTATGTTTGTCTTTCAGAATAATAAAGTCCATAGAATAGTTAGTCTGTTTAATGAAATGTTAAGTGTGACTTAATCATGAGATCCCATTAAACATAAAGACATTATTCTTAAAATATCCGTAGTCAAGCTTTATTGCAAAGTGGGATAACATTAAAAGCATTGAGACTATTATGAAGATAGACTGATGATCACATCTCATGGATCATGGATAAAGAGTTATCAAGTCTTGACATAGGTATAAATATTAGGAGTAATATTTATACCGGATTGACCCGCTATGAGAATACTACATAGTATGTTATGCAAAGTGTCATAAGTTATTCTCATGGTGATAATGGTGTATTACCACCCTTCGACCTGAAACCACTATGGACCCTAGATGTAGAGTCGGGTGCTTTATTGCTGATCAAACATTATCCGTAACTGGATGATCATAAAGACAGTTGATGGGCACTCCACGAAGCATGCTGAGGGACATGAGTGTCCTAGATGGAATTTGCCAATCCTGCATAACAGGAGAAATGTCTAAGGGCCCAATATTGAACTGGACAAGGATGACACAGTGTATGCCTTGTGTTCAATATAGACATAGGGGCAAAAGGGTAATTGTACAAACATATATTATCACGAAAAAGGTTTTGTCAGATCACATGACATTTTCGTGACTTGGGTAGCAGTGATGTGTTGCTAGATACCGCTTACTGTTTATTATGTTAAATATATATAATTTAATATAATTACCAACGTTACGAAATCCTACAGGGTCACACACATAAGGACAGTTTGATGAGAGATAGAGAAATCAAAGGAACACCGTAAGGTACGGTGCACTTAAGTGAAAAATAGAAATTCGGATAATATAATAATAATTATTGTTATTTTATAATGGTTATAAAATAATAATAAAATAAATATATTTATTATAATAATAGTTATTATAATAATATATAATATTATTATGGATCATGTGAATTAGGGTTTTAGCCCGCAGCCCACAAGAGAGTCTATAAAAGGAACCCTTGTGATGAAGCTTTCACACGATGCAATTTCATTTTTGATTCTCTTTTCTCACTCAAATAATTCCGTTCGTAAGCAGCTAGCACTGTGACCGGAAGCTGTTCGTGTGGACTGAGTAGAGGCGTTGCACTTCATCAACGCTTGTGATCGCTGCATCAAAGATCTGAATCGCCACAAAGAGGTAACGATTCTATCACTGACCATGCTCATTCGTGAGGATCACTAAAGGAAAATTTTTGTTTTCCGCTGCGTTTAGATCGCAATTTTCCTTCACATACACATACACACACACACGCATACATACACACACACATGCACGCACATGCACGCACACACAAAAATACACACACACGTGCGCGTGCGCACAGAGATACACACACGTACGCGCCTACACACACACACACACTCATGTGCACGCACACAAACACACACATACACACACGCACTTGCGTGCACACAAACATGCTCGCACACAAACAGACACACACAGGCGCACTCACACATACACACAGACACACACACACACATGTGCGCGCGCACACACACGCACGCACGCACACACACACAAACACACACACGGACACACAAACACGTGGGCGCGCATATACACACACACACACACACACACTTGTGCGCGCATACATACACACACAAACACGAACACGCGCGCCCACACACACACACACATGTGCGCGCACATGTACACATACGCACACGCACACACAGACACGCAAAGACACACACACACACACACACACGTATACACAAACGCGCGTGCACGCACACACACACTCACAAACACACACACACAAACACGCGCGTGCGCGCAAATACACACACGCGTGCGCACGCACACACACACACACACACACGCATGCTAGCATGCACACACACACGCACGCGCGCACACACACACAAGCACCCGCACGCGCGTGCGCCCACACAAACACGCAGGCACGCAGGCACACGCACAAACAGGCAGGCACGCACGCACACACAAACACCCAGGCACGCACGCACGCGCACACGTACACACACATACACATACACGTGTGCGCGTACACATTGGCACACACACACACACATGCGCGCGCATAGACGCACACACGCACGCACACACACGCATGCGCGCACATGCACAAGCACACGCGCACACTAACACATATACACACCCACAGACACATGCACTAACGCACGCTGCTCGCACTCACAAACACACACGCGCGCGCGCATACACACGCACGCACACACTCACACACACTCGTGCACATACACACACACACATACACATACACAGGAACACACACACACACGTGCGCCCACGGGCGCACACAACCACACACACACGTGCGCATGAACACACTCACGTGCCCACACATGCATTCGCATGCACACAAACATGCACACACAGACACATACCCACAAAAAAAAGCGTGCGTGCGTTCGCGCACACACAAACACACACACACACACACACGTGCGCGCACACATACAGATACACACACATGAAAACACGTGCGCGTGCGTGTACACAGACACGCGTGTGCGCACACACACGCACACCCATACACACACACACGCGCGCATGCGTATACACACACAGACGTACACACACGCGCATACACACTCACACGCATGCATGCACTAACCCACGCCGCTCACACACACACGCACACACACACAAGCGTGCACACACACACACACACACGCATACATACACACACACACACGTGCATGCACATGCGCGCACACACAAAAATGCACACACACGTGCGCGCGTACACAGATACACACACACGTACGCGCTCACACACACACACATACACACACGCACTCGCGTGCACACAAAGATGCTCGCACACAAACAGACACACACATGCGCACGCACACACACACACACAAACACACACACACACAGACATACACACGCACGCACACACACACACACAAACACACACACAAACACACAAACACGTGGACGCGCATACACACGCACACACACACACGTGCGCGCACACATAAACACACAAACATGAACACGCGTGCCCACACACACACGTGCACGCACATATACACATATGCACACACACACACAGACACGCAAAGACACACACACACACACACACACACACGTATACACAAACGCGTGTGCATACACACACACACACTCACAAACACGCACACACAAACACGTGCGTGCGTGCAAACACACACACACACACATGCTAGCATGCACACACACGCACACACATACACACACACTCAAACACACGCACGCGCGTGCGCGCTTACAAACACTCAGGCACGCACGCGCACGCACACGCACAAATAGGCAGGCACGCACACACAAACACCCAGGCAAGCATGCACGCGCGCACACACACTCACACATACACGCGTGCGCGTACACATAGGCACACACACAAACACATGCGCGCATAGACACACACACGCACACACACGCACACACACGCGCATGCGCGCGCTTACACACGCACACGCGCACACTAACGCACATACACATCCACGCACGCATGCACTTACGCACGCAACTCGCACACACAAACATGCGCGCACGCATACACACACACGCACACACACACACACACTCGTGCACACACACACACACATACACAAACACAGGAACACACACACGCGTGCGCACACGGGCGCGCACAACTGCACACACACGTGCGCACGCACACACTCACGCGTCCACACATGCATTCGCATGCACACAAACACGCACACACAGTCACATACCCACAAACACATGCGCGCGCGCATACGCACACACACACAAACACACACACACACACACGTGCGCACGCACACACACACACACACACACATGAAAACACGTGCGCATACACAGACACGCGTGTGCGCACACACACGCACACCCACCCACCCACACACACACACACACACACGTGCGCATACACACACACATGCGTGCACAAACAAACAAATACGCGCGTGTGCGTGCTCGCAAACCCTCACACGCGTGCACGCGCACACACACTCACATACACACACGCACTCACGCACACACACACACACGCATACACACACACAAAAACACATGTGTGCGTGCGTGCGCTCCCACACACACACACACACGTGCACACACACACACACACACGAACAGACACACACGCGCGCGCAGACACGCACACACACACACATGTGCTCACACTCTCACAAACACACACACAAACACAAACATATGCACGCACACATGTGCGCATATACACACACACACACACAAGCGCGTGCACACACACACACACATACACACGCGTGCGCACACTCACAGACACACACACACACACACACAAGCACGTGCGTGCACACACACACATACACACATACAAACACGCGCGTGCGTGCGAACATACACGCGTGTGCGCACGCACACGCATACACACACATGCACGCATGCACGCACACACGCGCGCACACAGACACACAGACACACATACACACACGCGCGCATGTACGCTCGCACCCACGCGCACACACACACACACACACACACCTGCACAGACACACACGCACGCGCATACATAGACACTCACACGCACACCCCTGTGCAGACACATACACACACACACACACGCGTGTGCGCAACACAGACACACACACAAAAACACACGCGCACACACAAACACAAACACACGTGTGCGCACACACTTACACACTCGCGTACACAGAGACACACACACACACACGTGCGTGCACGAACATACACACCCAAAAAGACGGCGCGCGTGCGCACATAAGCACGCGCGCGCGCTCTAGCGTGCTCCCACAAACACACACACGCCTGCGCGCATACACACACATGTGCACACACACACCTGCGTAGACACATACACACACATGCACCCACACACACATACGCGCATGCACGCACGCACGCACGCTCACACAAACACACATGCGCGCGCGCACACACACACACACACATACGCGTGCATACATACTTACGCACATACAAACATGCAGGCGCGTAGACATATACACACACACACACACCTGCGCATGCACGCATGCGCGCACACACACGCATGCGCGCACACACACATGCACATACATACGCACACACACACACACGCACACATGCTCACACCCACTCGCATGGACACAAACATGTGCGTGCACACACAGACGCACATGCACGCGCACACACATGCACACAAACACGTGCACGCGCACGCGCAGACACACACGCACACGCGCACCTGCGCAGACAAACACACACACACGCGTGTGCACATACACTTAGACAAACACACACAAACACACGCGCGCGCACACACAGACACACACACACACGCGCACGCGCTCGCGCATGCACATACACCCTTGAATGCGCGTGCGCATACGCACCCACCCATGCGCACAAACACACACACACACACACACACACGCACGTAGGCACTAACGCAAGCCGCTCGGACACACACACGCGCACACACACACACACACACACACACACGTGCACCCCCACATACACACACACGCATACCCACACATACACGCGTGCCCGCACACAGACACGCGAGGGCACACGCGCGCACAGACGCACACACACGTGCGCACACACACGCACACACGCACTCGGTTGCAAACAAACACGCCCGTGCACACACAAACGCACACGCACGCACGCACACATGCACGCACGCACGCACACACACACTCACAAACACACACACACACACACACACATACACACATGTGCACGCACACCCAAGCACACACGCGCGCACGTACGTATGCTTTTACACAAACACGCATGCGCACGCACATACACACACATGCACGCTCGTACGCACACACACATGCACACACACGCGCGTATGTACACACACACACCCGCACACCCACACACACACACACATAAACACGCGTGCGCACACATTCACACACACACACGCACGTGCGCACACACACTCACACACACCCACACACCCGCCACACACACATACACATGCGTGCGCACACACACACTCACACACACACACACACACACACACACACATACACATGCGCGCGCATGCGTGTGCGTGCAAACACGCACACGCGTGCGCACACACACACACATACACACACGCACTCACGCACCCACCCACACACACACACACGAGCACACACACACACACACACAAAAACACATGCGCGCGCGCGTGCGCTTCCACATACACACACCCGCGTGCGCGTCCACACACGTGCGCGCACACACACACACACGCACGTGCAAACACATACACACACATGCGTGCTCACATTCTCTCACATACATACACGCACAAACACACACACGTGAACGCACGCCCACACACACACACATGTGCACGCACACACACAGACACACACAAGCGCGTGCACACACACACACACACACACGTGCGGGGACACACACGGCGCACGTGCTTGCATACACACATGCGCTCTCATGCACGCGCATTCTCACATCCACACACACCGACGCACACACACGCACATAAACATGCGCGTGCACACACACGCGCGTGCATATAGACACACATACGCACACACACACAAACACGCACTCGCACACACTCTCTCTCTCTCACACACACACATGCGCGCACACATACACAAACACGCATGCGCGCACACACACTCACACACGCACGCACGCATACATACACACGCATGCACACACATATATGCGCACACACACACACACACACACACACACACACACGTGCGCGCATACTCACTTACACACACGTGCACACATAGACACACACGTGCGCACACAGACAAGCAAACGCAAACGCGAGCGCATGCGTGCACATACAAACATGTGTGTGCTCACACACACATGCACACGCACGCACACACGCACGCACGCACTCACCCACCCACCCACACACACAGACGCACACACACGCAAGAACACACACACACGTGCGCACACACATACACACACACACGCACACACACACACACACGCTGACACACACACGCGTGCGCACACACACACACACACGTGCACGCACACTCACTCACACACACACGTGCACGTACCCACGGGCACGCGTGCGCATATGCACGCACGCACTTATGCACGCACCCTCACACACACCCACGAACACACACAAAAACACACACGCGTGTGCCCTCACACACACTCTAACACAAACTCTCACACACACAAACACACAAACATGTGCGCGCACACGAACACATACGTGTGTGTGCTAACGCGCTTACATATACACACGCGCGCACGCACGCGCACACGTGTAAGCGCAAACACACGCACGCGTGCGCACACACACACACATACACAAACGTACTCACGCATCCACACACACACACGCACACACACACAAAAACACATGCGTGCGCGCCCACGCACGTGTGCACACACACCCTCGTGCGCGCCCACACACGTGCGCACACACACCCGCGTGCGCGCCCACACACGTGTGTGCGCGCCCACTCACGCATTCACACATACACACACACAAACTCGTGCACACACACACACACACACACACCGACACAGGAACACACACACGCGTGCGCACACGGGCGCGCACAACCGCACACACACACGCGCCCATACATGCATTCGCATGCACACAAACACACACACACAGTCACATACCCACAAACACACGCGCGCGCGTGCGCATATAGACACACATACACACACACAAACACGCATTCACACACATTCTCTCTCTCTCTCACACACACACACACATGCGCGCACACATACACAAACACGCGTGCGCGCACACACACTCACACACGCACGCACGCACACACACACACACGCATGCACACACAGATGTGCGCGCACACACACACACACGTGCGCGCACATACTCACTTACACACACGTGCACGCACACACACACGCACGTGCACACATAGACACACACGTGCGCACACACACACAAGCAAACGCACACGTGAGCGTTTGCATGCACATACAAACACGTGTGTGCTCACACACACATGCACACGCACGCACGCACGCGCACACCCACACACACACACAGACGCACACACACACACACACACACGTGCGCACACACATACACACACACGCACGCACACACACACACACACGCTGGCACACACACGCGTGCGCATACACACACACACGTGCGCGCATACTCACTCACACACACACGTGCACGTACCCACGGGCACGCGTGCGCACATGCACGCACGCACTTATGCACGCACCCGCTCACACACACCCACGAACACACACAAAAACACACACGCGTGTGCGCTCACACACACTCTTTAACACACAACTCACACACACACAAACACACAAACATGTGCGCGCACACAAACACATGCGTGCGTGTGCTAACGCGCTTACATATACACACGTGTGCACGCGTGTAAGCGCAAACACACGCACGCGTGCGTACACACACACACACATACACAAACGTACTCACGCATCCACACACACACGCACACACACACACACACACACACAAAAACACATGCGTGCGCGCGTGCGCTTTCTCACACACACTCGCGTGTGCACCCACACACGTGCGCACACACACCCGCGTGCGCGCCCACACACGTACGCACACACACCCGCGTGCGCTCCCACACACGTGCGCACACTGTTAACACAGTGGTTTAGTGTCGGGTTTTTGTTATCGTCTCCACAGGGAATATGAAATTTTGCAGCCTTTCTACAGTTGTTAAATTCGTAACTTTGTAGTAACAAAGTGTTTGGTTTTAAAATAATGGTAACTTTTGCATGTGAGTAATAAATGCGGTAAAATAATGATTTGAACGGTTTTAATAAATATTGCCAAAGTTAGGGTTCGGTAATCACTTTGCATGCATATTTCCAATCAACATTTAATAAACTCCTTTTAATGATCAATACATCCACAACATCCTCTCAATATGATTATCTCTAACTCATATTGTGAGATTTACCATTTTGATCCATTGTTGATCTCTCACACAATCTATCAAATGACAACTTTAAAGTTCAACATTATAAGTGAACAAAACATTTCAAGACTATCTCTAGCTCAAGAAAAGAGAAGGATGAAAACCTAGGTCTAGAGTTGGAAAATATTTCTCAATCATCAACCAACACAAAAGATTGTAAATGAAACAAAGTTTTCACCATATATTAATCATCCGAGAGTTTACAAATGAGGATCATCCATACACATATAAAGTTTAATAATCACCTACATCTAACCTTGACAAAAGATGAGTTTAGCTACACATTTTCATGGTAGCTTTAACAAGAAGAAAGGAGAAGATGAAGAACATCCACTTTGAAGAAACAATGAAGGATGTGCTTCCACTTCTCTTGATTACAAAAATAGTAAAGATGAAGAAGAACTCAAGTCTTTAGGGTTCTAGAGCTCTCCAAAAATGTCTTCTTTTTTATTTTTCAAGATGCTACTTAAGAAGTACAAAGTATGGGCTAAATAGAGCAACAAATAAAGTAAAAATGATGTGCTGTCTGCGCACATTCGCCTGGCGAAGGCATTCATTCGCACGGCGAACCAACTTAACATGGCACTTCAAAGTGCCTCTGATCAGCAAACCGCCCTTGAGGAATCGTGCATTCGCCAGGAGAATAAACACTCGCCGGGCGAACATTCGTTGGCTTCACTCGCCAGGCGAACTTTGGGTGGTTTTGGTACTGGAATCTGCATGAGGAAAGCTACCACTTCTTCGCCAGCACCTTCGCCAGGCGAATGGTAGCGAAGCTTCGCTGGAACCTTCGCCTGGCGAACTTCCTATCCTTTGGGTCTGGGAGTTAAATCTGATTTATTCGCCCCAGTTCGCCGGCACTCGCCTGGCGAACATTCGCTGGCACTCGCTGTGGCTCGCCAGGCGAATGTCTTGATTTGCAACATCTCCCAACTGCTTTGCCTTGATCCCAAGTGCTCTTATTAGTGTCAATCATGCACACTAACAGCAATATTACAAACATTCTTCGCTTGGATCGCATAAAATGAAACTAAACCAATTCGACTATGAAATCAAACATTATTAGATAAAATTGATTGAAAATACTACCAAAAAGAAACCAAATATCTAATCTAAATGGGATCTAACAACTCTCCCCAACTACCTATTTGCGTGCCCTCAAGCAAAGTATGCCTCTCAAAACAAAATGAGGATTTGCTCAAGACCAATTCAATTCAAGTGAAACTATATGGCTCAAATACACAATATGTGCAACAAGGTCACAAAATATTACATAATTCCACAATAGATAATGTTTAAGAACTAAATTCTAAGAACAAATTTTAAACAATGCTTCAAGCAACAACTAAATCTCATGACAAGTCATTCTAACACTCCACTTCAAAAAAGGATTGAAGCAAAAACACGCGTGCAAGCGTGGGACAAAAATTCACTCCAATGATGAACAATGCAATACTACATAATTCATAAAATATCTACATATTCACCACAAAATTATGGAAGTTCAAGATCACAAAGGTCTTCAAAGGTTGTAGCTTGGCCGGGTTAACAAACAAGGGACATATCTAAAGCCATTGAACGAAATTTCCGATGTAGGAGAGACATTCACTCTACACTTATTTACACATCTTCAACTTGTTTAACAAGTTCCTCATTTGAAACCCTTCACAACTCATATTTCACAACTAACTTTGTTTTTCAATATTTTTCTACCAAACAAGCAAATATTTTCATATATATATATATATTTATTTTTTTTCTACACCGTAATCGCAAAAACGAGTGTTTTTTTTTTTATATATATTTTCTTTTCAATGCTTGCTTGGTTTCTCAATAGTTGTGAAAACTTGACCACCTTACTTTCATTCTCCCCAACTTGTCTGTTCTCGTCCCCTAAGTGAATGCTCTTACTTTTTTCAGCAAAAGAACAATGAATCAAAATCTCCAAGGTTTTAAGAACAAGATTTTTGAACTCTTGCTTTTTTTTTTCAAGCAAGGATTCAACTGTTTAGGCTCAAAATGGTTTACGAATGCTCACAACTCACAGGCATATTTGAATTTAGAACTAGTTGTGCTCAACAGAAACAAGTGCCTTGATCCTCTCAAGAACTTCCACAAAATTATACGAAACAAAAGACAAAGTATGAATTACAAGTATACACAAAATTCACCATTCATCCATAGCATTTGTACATAGAACAAGAAGCTTCTTACATTTGTGGTAAAGGACCTAAATGACATGTCAATTAATAAAGTTGCAATACGAAACAAAGTTTCAAAAGTTGTTCCTAAACTAACAAGTTCCTCAACATTTTCTAGAATAAAGTCACTAAATGCCTTGTTAACACCTTTGTGGTAACGATACTATCATCGTCGTCCCACTTGAGAGAATTCATGCACAACATTAAACTAAAACTGAAAACTTAATACCAAAAATTAAATAATTAAAAACTCAAACCAATTAAATAAAAATAAAATGCATAACCATAAAAAAAAATGCTGAACACCAATACTGTCAGAAGTACCATGAAAGGTACAAGTACAACAACTTCACAACAAACAAAGTACATCATAAAATAACCGAATGAACTATAACATAAAAAGGGAATAACATAAAAAGGGAAACTTCACTTTGTAGCTCAAAGTGAATCAACGAAACAAACAAGCAATCAATCCTCCTCAGACAAATCATACTCATCTCCACCGTCATCATCATCATTCTCAGCATCATCATCATCATCAGCATCATCATCATCATCATCAGCATCATCATCAGCATCATCCCCCCCACCAAAACTAGGCCTGTCCACAGGCCATCCAGCGTGTGCAAGGAATTGCTCCCTTGTCATCATAGAGTGGGTGCCGGCGGGTTCGCGAATCTGAAGCTGCAACATCTGCATCAAATCATGAATATCACACATGGCTCGCTGCTGAGCGGCCATCCAATCCCAGTTATAGTTGCAGACTTCCTAATGGAAAGGGCTAAAAGAAGAATATGCCTGATCAGAAGCGGCAGGACCACTGGCCTGTCCACCAGCAGTAGTATCGGCACCAGAACTCGCACCAGCTACGGGCTTGACTCTACAGAACTTATCCACATATTTGTCGTCGATTGCGGCTGGGATAGTAACCTATCTTCTCTGAGGAATGTCTACCCTAGCCTCAACATATAAAGACATGATTAGACAAGGAAAAGCTAGCGGGGCATTTTTGCGAGCCGCTATCCCGCCCCGTCCACTAAGCACAACAGCCCGTAATTCATCTGCAATGATGCGGGCAATGTCGATCTGAACGTTCAGCAGAATGGAATGGATAAGGTGTGCAATAGGCACGGGCACCGAGCTATGGTGGGACCTTGGTACAACATTTGTTAGCACAAACAATAAGATAAGTTGTACCAATGGTTTCATGTCAGCTCTCAGATATCTGATAACAACCCCAGATGAATTGCGCACTGGCTCTCGGCCTTCCACTAATAGGTCTCTGGTCATGGCCTCTTGATCATGATGCTTGTTAAGGTCCCGGTGGTAGTCATCAATCTGGCTACCTGTCAATGTCAGAGGATTACCCAAAACAGCATTAATCGATCGTCGATCGAATCTTACCATAACGCCTCAGACCATTGAGGTCCAACTGAAAACTTCACCATCATCCGGGAGGGCATTTGCATAAAACTCCCGCACTATCTCGGCGTTGTAGCCGTCAAGTGGAGTCATCACCCGGTGCCACCTGTTTGCCGCGAAGAGAGCCTCAATGGTGCGGTAGTCGCCGGTGTCACTTAGATTAAACCTTTTTTCAGGGACAATGTTCCGCTTCTCAAGAGCTTCGTAACGGGCAGCATGCGTGGCTCCTCTGAAACGGTCCTGATCGAAACGGATCGGAACCGTGCGAGAGGTGGTGGCCTTCCTTTTTAGAGGGTTGATCATTCTTGGTCCCATTCTGCAAACACAACACAACAAAACAGCCAACAACACAGCAAACAAACATGTTAAACGAAATAAAACACATCACAGTAAGAAAAGAAAACATACTGCAGCGTTCGCCTAGGTTCGCCGGGCGAATCCTGGCGAAGCTTCGCTTCCCTTCGCCAGGCGAATGCCAGCGAAGGTGCGAAAATGCACACACAACCAGAACTTCTGCAATGGTTTTATTCTTTAAAACAATGATGTTCTACCACCATCTCATTACCAGATGTAATTTTGACATGCAATGGCAAATTTCCACAGAAAATCGAAAAGGGTTTAACATGCAATCACTAATTTCCCAATGCAGAAGTTCGAATCCTAAACAAATTTGGAACAAAAATTTATTTGCCTAGAAGTACAAGAACAAGACATAACAAATTACAAATTTAAAAAGGGAAACAAGAACACTTACCTTTTGGATTGTTAGTGATGAATTTGCAGCAAAGGATTGAAAGAAGGTTGGAAGGGATTGTGAGAGTGAGGCAGAATAGAACCGTTAGGGTTTCTGATGCAATGAAAAGGTGAAACGGTTTCTGGGCCCAGGTGGCCCTTTATATTTTTTTCTCTGATACCGCATATTCGCCAGGCGAATGCCAGCGAAAGCTCGCTAAGGCTCGCCAGGCGAATACTCGCCTTCATTCGTCGAGCGAACGCTAGCGAACATGACAGGTTTTGCTTAGTTCTACTGCATTGCCCACTTCACTAGTCCACTTCCAACGCTTTCCAAAAATGCATAAAATGACATAAAAACAGGTAAATACTTACAATGTTGAGGTGCCTCTCAACAAGCGCTTGTTTAACGTCGGATAAGCTCGACGGTCCATGATGCTCACAACGGAACATTAAGAAGATACGCACAGCTGTCTCGGTTCACCTGACCACCGAGATATATCTTGAGGCGTTGACCATTTACAGTCCAGTTGTCTTTCTTTTCCAAATCCTCAATTACCACCGCTCTGAAAGTTTTGACTTCTTTGACTCGGAAAGGTCCGGACCACTTAGATTTTAATTTTCCAGGGAAAAGCCTCAACCTGGAATTAAACAACAGCACAAGCTGCCCGAATGCGAATTCTTTCTTGCGGAGCTTTTTGTCGTGGTACTCTTTCACCTTTTCTTTGTACAACCAACTTGAGTGGTATGCGGCATTGCGCATCTATTCCAGCTCAAGAAGTTGCACTTTCCTTTTATCACCGGCCAGCTTGATCAAAATTTAAAAATTTTAAAGCCCACAAGGCCTTGTGCTCCATTTCAACCGGTAAATGGCAGGTTTTACCAAAAAACAATTGAAATGGAGTTAGCCCAATTGGAGCTTTATAGGCCGTGCGGTACACCCACAAAGCTTCATCCAATTTTTGTGACCAATCCTTCCTAGAGTTAGACACAGTTTTTTCCAGAATTTTTTTTATCTCTCTGTTCGAGACCTCGGCTTGACCATTAGCCTGTGGGTGATACGGAGTTGTCACCTTATGCGTTACACCGTAATGTTGTAAGACTTTTTCTAACGGTGCATTGCAAAAGTGTGATCCTCCGTCACTTATCAACACTCGAGGGGTACCAAAACGGGAAAAAAATATTTCTTTTTAAGAAACTTATTACCGTCTTAGCATCCGTTCTCGGTGAGGCAATCGCCTCAACCCACTTAGACACATAATCAACAACCACCAATAAGTATTCATTTCCGAAAGATGGTGGGAATGGTCCGACAAAGTCAATGCCCCAACAATCAAACAACTCCACCTCTTGAATATTTTGAAGAGGCATCTCATCTCTCTTTCCAATCCCACCTATCCTTTGGCAACTATCACAATTTTGCGCATGGGCATTTACGTCTTTAAAAATAGAAGGCCAATAGAATCCCGATTGAAGGACTTTATTCGCCGTTCTTGCCCCATTAAAATGCCCGCCATAAGGCGAATTGTGACAGTGCCATAGGATACTTTGGGCCTCATCACCCGTAACACATCGCCTCAACAAATTATCACCTCCCAGCTTAAACAGGTATGGATCATCCCACACATAGTACTTGGCATCCGATAAGAATTTCCTTTTTTGGTTGGGAGTTAGGTCGAGCGGCACGAAACCACTCGCCTTGTGGTTTGTGAAATCCGCAAACCACGGTCTCACTTGCACTTTAAAAAGTTTTTCGTTGGGAAACTCTTCTCGGATGTCCTGTTCTAAGGTAGTCACCTCAGTGTTGACAAGGCGAGACAAATGGTCTGCTACCACATTTTTGGATCCTTTTTTGTCTTTAATCTCAACATCGAATTCTTGCAATAAAAGGATCCACCGGATAAGCCTTTGCTTAGATTCCGGCTTGGTTAGCAGAAATTTGATCGCCGCATGATCAGTGTAAACAATAACTTTCGAGCCAATGAGATATGACCGAAATTTTTCGAGAGCATACACTATTGTGAGCAATTCTTTTTCTGTTGTGGCATAATTAACTTGAGCCTCATTAAGAACTTTGCTCGCATAGTGTATGGTATGAAATTTTTTTTCTTTCCGTTGGCCAAGCACCGCTCCGATAGCATAGTCGCTAGCGTCACACATTAGTTCAAAATTGAAATTCCAATTTGGAGCGACTATGATTGGAGCGGTGACTAACTTTTTTTTTAATATCTCAAAGGCTTCTAAACATTCATCAGTAAGGAGAAATACCTGGTCTTTGGCAAGCAAATTGCTCAAAGGTCTAGCCACCTTTGAAAAGTCTTTGATGAATCGCCGGTAGAAACCGGCATGCCCAAGAAAGCTTTTGATTCCCTTTAAGTTAGCTGGAGGAGGCAATTTCTCTATCACATCTACCTTTGCACGATCCACTTCTAGTCCTTTTTACGAGACTTTGTGGCTGAGAACAATCCCCTCTGTAACCATAAAGTGGCACTTCTCCCAATTTAGCACTAGATTGGTCTTCACACACCTTTCAAGGACAGTTTTCAAATTTTTCAAGCATAAACCGAATGATCCCCCAAACACCGAAAAGTCATCCATAAAAACTTCCATTGTCTTCTCTATAAGATCGGCAAAAATGGCTTACATGCATCTTTGGAAAGTTGCCGGCGCATTACACAATCCAAATGGCATTTTGCGGTAGGCGAAGATTCCAAATGGACATGTGAATGCGGTCTTCTCGTGATTGGCCGGGTCAACCGCAATTTGGTTGTATCCGGAATAGCCATCTAGAAAACAATAGAATTCTTGTCCCGAGAGTCTCTCTAGCATTTGGTCCATGAACAGAAGTGGGAAGTGGTCTTTTCTAGTTGCGGTATTTAACCGCCTATAGTCTATGCACATCCTCCACCCCGTTGCCATCTTTGTGGGGATCAACTCATTTTTCTCGTTGCGGATTACGGTAATGCCTCCCTTCTTAGGAACCACATGCACTGGACTCACCCAAGGACTATCCGAGATCGGGTAGATCATTCCCGCATCCAAAAGCTTTACAACTTCTTTCCTAACAACCTCCTTCATTGTAGGATTCAAACGGCGTTGCGGTTGAGCTACCGGCTTGAAATCCTCCTCCATTAAAATTTTGTGCATACAATAAGAAGGACTAATTCCTTTTATATCGGAAAGAGTCCATCCCATTGCTTCTTGATTTTTCTTCAACACATCAATTAAAAGAGATTCTTCATGTTTTGACAAGAGGTTGCTAATGATAACCGGCTTCTCCTTGGTTTCATCTAAAAATGCATATTTCAAATTACTTGGTAGGTCCTTCAATTCAATGATTGGCTTTTCATCCTTGTCCTCTTTTTTTAAGACTTCTTCCTCCACTTCCCATGGGTGCAAACCCTTAAGACTATCAAGCTCTCTCAAACATTCATCTAGAGCTTCCTCTTCTTCAAGAGTGAACACTTGAAAGGAGTCATTAAGGGCTAGCTCAATGGGAGTGATGTCGTGAACATGCTTTGCAACTTCATCGGTTGCTTCCTCAATTACGTCAACTCGGAAACTATCATGCTTGTCCTTTGAATGCTTCATTGCTTCAAAAAGGTCAAAAGTGACCTCTTTGTTTTGTACTCTTACTTTCATCAAACCGTCGTCTACATCAATCATCATCCGAGCGGTTTTCATGAAAGGCCTTCCAAGAATCAAAGGCGCATCATCATCTTCCTCCATATCGATCACACTAAAATCCACCGGAAAAAAGAACTTGTCCACTTTTACCAACACGTCTTGAGCTACTCCATGAGGATGAGTAGTAGACTTATCGGCTAGTTGTAACGTCATTCGGATGGCTTTAATCTCAATGTTGCCAAGCTTTTTCACAATAGACAAAGGAATAAGATTGATGCTTGACCCCAAATCAATTAATCCTTTTCCCACATAAACGTCACCAATGGTAACCGGCAATGTGACTCTCCCCGGATCAACTTCCTTTCTTGGTAGAGTACGTTGGATGATGGCGCTACAACTTGCATCTAGTACTATTGTTTCCGACTCCATGTACCTCCGCTTTTTCGTAAGTATGTCCTTCATGAATTTGGCATACTTCGGCATTTGTTCCAAAGCTTCGGCGAACGGAATGTTGATTTGCAATTGTTTGAAAATATCCATGAACCGGGCGTAATGCCGTTTATTTTCTCTCTTAGATGGGGAATGAGGATACGATAAATTTTGAATCGGAGTAGTGCTCACTACCTCCTTCCCTCTAGACGCTCTTGCGTTTCTTTCTCTTTTCTTTTTCACTTCATCCACTTTCACTTTCTTACTTTCGTTATTTTCGAATACTTCATTTGTTTTGTTTTCAACTTCAACCTTTTTTTCTTTTTCAACTTCACCATTTTTTTCATTATTTTCCATTTCCTCCTCACTCCATTCACCAACCTCACCATCAAGTTTCTCATCAATTTTTTTCTCTACCTCTCTTTTTTTACTCTCGTCAATCAACTCCCTCCCACTTCTCGTCCTTATAGCCTTACAATGCTCCTTCGGATTTATTTGCGTATTTGCCGAGAAAGATGGTCCGGCTTGTTGTTCCGCCAATTGCTTAGCGAGTTGCCCAACTTGAGTTTCAAGATTTTTTATCGCCGCATCATTACTTTTTTGATTTGCTATAGACATTTGCATGAATTGCGTCAATGTATCTTCTAGCTTAGAAGTTGCGACCGGCGGTTGTTGAGGTGCATACGGATTTTGACGGTTAGAGTTACCACCTCCATAACCTTGGTTATTTTGGTAGTTACCTCTAGATTGGTATCCTTGGTTACCCTGATAGTTTTGTTGGTGTTGTTGTTGAGGATGTTGATATGGTTGTTGTTGTTGAGGTTGCCTTTGTTGATAATCTCTTTGGTTTGCCATGTAGTTAACTTCTTCAAATCCGGGAGGCGGACAAAATCCGGTGTCATGTTCGCCTTTACAAAGTTCACAACAAGCTATTTGTTTAGCTTTTGATGGTTCTTTCAACTCCTTGATTTGTTGAGTTAAAAGTTCCACTTGTTGTGAAATGAGCTTGTTTTGGGAAAGAATTGCATCATTCGTCCCCAACTCGAGCACTCCCGATTTTCTTTGAGTTACCCCTCGGTTATGGTTCCCTTGATGATCATTAAGTGCCATCTTTTCTATAATAGATGTTGCATCATCGGCACTCTTTGACATCAAAGATCCCCCCTCCGTAGCATCCAATAAGGTCTTGTGAACCGAAAGGAGTCCGTTGCGGAAAATATGAACTTGAGTAAGCTCATCGAAACCATGGCCCTTGCACTTCCTTAACATGAACTTGTAGCGCTCCCAGGCTTCGTTTAGCGATTCACTCGCTCCTTCGGAAAATACCGCGATTGCCGTCTTAGCTTCCATGAACCGGTTATGTGGGAAAAACCGTTCAAGGAACTTCTCCTCCAATAAATTCCAGTCCGTCATAATTGTCGTTGATTGATCAAGATACCACTCTTTCGCTTTCCCAATTAGGGAGTGAGGGAATAGTCTCCTAAACAATGACTCTTCATCAGCCTCAGTAGCTCCAGTTGCACCCGCAATCTCATAGAACTTGGTAAGATGTGTGAATGGGTCCTCGTGGTCTAATCCTGTGAAAGGATTTTGATAGACTAGAGCAAGGATCCCCGTCTTCATCTCCGCTTGTCTTCCATTTTGGAGATTTCGTGCGAACTGAGCCGTGTGTCTCAGACTATTTGTACATGGAGTTGAAACTGGAGGTGGTGGTGGTTCTGCCATAACTGGTGTGAAATGTATTGGTGGTGTTGTAGTAGAAGAACTTTCTCCTTGTTCTCGGCTTTGCTTCGCAAGTTGCCTCCTTCGTCTTGTTTTGCTATTCAATCTTCTCGCGGTCCTCTCGATTTCGGGATCAAAAAGGAGTTGGTCCTCGGGAATCTGTCCTCGCATAAACAAGGCTGCACACTAAACCAAACAAATTACAAGCACAAGTCAAAAATTCAAAGCTAAAAATTCAACAACTATTGCGATGCTTGCAATATCAATTTATATTCCCCGGCAACGGCGCCATTTTGTTAACACAGTGGTTAAGTGTCGGGTTTTTGTTATCGTCTCCACAGGGTATATGAAATTTTGCAGCCTTTCTACAGTTGTTAAATTCGTAACTTTGTAGTAACAAAGTGTTTGGTTTTAAAACAATGGTAACTTTTGCATGTGAGTAATAAATGCGGTAAAATAATGATTTGAACGGTTTTAATAAATATTGCCAAAGTTAGGGTTCGGTAATCACTTTGCATGCATATTTCCAATCAACATTTAATAAACTCCTTTTAATGATCAATACATCCACAACATCCTCTCAATATGATTATCTCTAACTCATATTGTGAGATTTACCATTTTGATCCATTGTTGATCTCTCACACAATCTATCAAATGACAACTTTAAAGTTCAACATTATAAGTGAACAAAACATTTCAAGACTATCTCTAACTCAAGAAAAGAGAAGGATGAAAACCTAGGTCTAGAGTTGGAAAATATTTCTCAATCATCAACCAACACAAAAGATTGTAAATGAAACAAAGTTTTCACCATATATTAATCATCCGAGAGTTTACAAATGAGGATCATCCATACACATACAAAGTTTAATAATCACCTACATCTAACCTTGACAAAAGATGAGTTTAGCTACACATTTTCATGGTAGCTTTAACAAGAAGAAAGGAGAAGATGAAGAACATCCACTTTGAAGAAACAATGAAGGATGTGCTTCCACTTCTCTTGATTACAAAAATAGTAAAGATGAAGAAGAACTCAAGTCTTTAGGGTTCTAGAGCTCTCCAAAAATGTCTTCTTTTTGATTTTTCAAGATGCTACTTAAGAAGTACAAAGTATGGGCTAAATAGAGCAACAAATAAAGTAAAAATGATGTGCTGTCTGCGCACATTCGCCTGGCGAAGGCATTCATTCGCACGGCGAACCAACTTAACATGGCACTTCAAAGTGCCTCTGATCAGCAAACCGCCCTTGAGGAATCGTGCATTCACCAGGCGAATAAACACTCGCCGGGCGAACATTCGCTGGCTTCACTCGCCAGGCGAACTTTGGGTGGTTTTGGTACTGGAATCTGCATGAGGAAAGCTACCACTTCTTCGCCAGCACCTTCGCCAGGCGAATGGTAGCGAAGCTTCGCTGGAACCTTCGCCTGGCGAACTTCCTATCCTTTGGGTCTGGGAGTTAAATCTGATTTATTCGCCCCAGTTCGCCGGCACTCGCCTGGCGAACATTCGCTGGCACTCGCTGTGGCTCGACAGGCGAATGTCTTGATTTGCAACATCTCCCAACTGCTTTGCCTTGATCCCAAGTGCTCTTATTAGTGTCAATCCTGCACACTAACAACAATATTACAAACATTCTTTGCTTGGATCGCATAAAATGAAACTAAACCAATTCGACTACGAAATCAAACATTATTAGATAAAACTGATTGAAAATACTACCAAAAAGAAACTAAATATCTAATCTAAATGGGATCTAACACACACACACCCGCGTGCGCGCACACACACACCCACGCACGCGCAAACACATACACACACATGCGTGCTCACATTCTCTCACATACATACACACACAGACACACAAACACACACACACACATGCGCGCACGCACACACACACACATGTGCACGCACGCACACACACATAAGCGCGTGCACACACACACACGTGCACACACACATGCATAAGCACGCACACACACACACAAGCACGCACACACACACACACACACACACACACACACAAACACACACGCGCGCGCGTGCGCTCACACACACACACCCGTGCGCTCACACACACACACATGTGCAAGCACACACACACACATAAGCGCGTGCGCACACACACACGCGTGCACTCACACACACACACACACGTGCACTCACACAGACACACATGCACACGCACACCCACGCACACACACACACCCACACACACAGACGCACACACAAACGCAAGAACACACACACGCACATAATCACGCGCGTGCAAATAAACACATACGCACGCGCACATGCACACGCGCATGCGCGCACACATATACACACACGCGTGCGCGCGCACACACTCACACAAGCACACACGCACACATACACACGCATGCACACACACGTGTGCGCACACACACACACACGTGCGGGCACATACTTACTTACACACACGTGCACGCGCACACACACACACACATGCACACATAGAGACACACGTGCGGGCACACACTTGCTAACACACACGCGAGCGCGTGCGTTTACATACAAACACGCGTGCGCTCACACAAACACATGCGCACGCACGCACGCACGCATGCACGCGCGCACACACACACACACACACCCACACACACCCACCCACACACACAGACGCACACACACGCAAGAACACACACTCACACACACACACACACACATGCGCGCACACACACACACACACGCGTGCGTGCACACACACTCACACACACACGCATGCACACACACACGCTTGCACACACACGCGTGCGCGCACACACACACACACGTGCGCACGCACATTCACTAACACACACGTGCACACACACACGCACACGCGTGCGCACATATACGCATATGCATGCACACACTTATGCATGCACACATGCACACACACGCGCGCATGCACACACACACACACACACACACACACCCGCACACCCACACAGACACACACATACACACGCGTGCGCACACACTCACACCTATACGCACGTGCGCACACACACTAACACACACACACACACCCGCACACCCACGCGCACACACACATACACATACGCGTGCACACACACACACATGCGCACGCACGCACGCGCATTTACACACCCACACACACCGACACACACACACACACACACATAAACACGCGCGTGCGTGTGCATGCACACACACACTCACACACGCACGCACACACACACAAACACGCATTCGCACACACACACTCTCTCACTCTCACACACACATGCGCGCACACATACACACACACACGCGTGCACGCACACACACTCACACACGCACGCACGCACACACACATGTGCGCGCGCACACACGCACGTGCACACATAGACACACACGTGCGTGCACAAACATGAAAACACACACGCGAGCGCGTGCGTGCACATACAAACACGTGTGCGCTCACACACACACACACACACGCACGCACGCACGCACGCACACACCCACCCACCCACACACATAGACGCCCACACACGCAAGAACACACACACACACACACACGTGTGCACACACATACACACACATGCGTGCGCGCACACACACTCACACACGCACGCACACGCTGGCACACACACGCGTGCGCAGACACACACACTCGTGTGCGCATAGTCACTCACACACACACGTGCGCGCATCCACGGGCACGCGTGCACACACGCACACACACGCACGCACGCACCCACTCACACACACCCACTCACACACACCCACGAACACACACACACACACACAAAAAAACACACACTCGTGTGCGCTCACACAAACACTCTCTAACACAAACTCACACACACACAAACACACAAACACGTGCGCAAACACAAACACATGAGCGCGCGTGCTAACGCGCTTACACACACACACATGCGCACGCACACACACGCGCGTGCACGCTAACACACGCTCGCGTGCGCACACACACACATACACAAACGCACTCACGCACCCACACACACGCGCACACAAGCACATACACAAAAACACATGCGTGCGCGCGTGCGCTTTCACACACACACCCGCGTGCGCTTTCACACACACACCCGCGTGCGCGCCCACACACGTGCGCACAAACACCCGCGTGCGCGCCCACACATGTTCGCACACACACACCCACGCACGCGCAAACACTTGCCCACATATGCATGCTCACATTCTCTCACATACATAAACACAAAGACACACAAACACACACACATGCGCGCATGCACACACACACACACATAAGCGCGTGCACACACACACACTCATGCACTCACATACACGCGTGCACACACACACACACACGCGCATAAGCACGCACACGCACACACACACATAAGCACGCACACACACACACGTGCACGCAAGCGCACACACACACACATGTGCAAGCACACACACATAAGTGCGTGCACACACACACACACACGCGCGTGCGCTCACGCACACACACATGCGCACACCCACCCGCACACACACACTCCCACACACACATACGCACACACACACAGACACACACACACGCGCACATAAACACGCGGATCCACACACACGCGCGTGCATATAGACACACACACACGCACACACACACACACATGCACGCACACATATACATACACGCGTGCGCGCGCAAACATGCATACAAGCACGCACGCACACACAAACACGCATGCACACACACGTGTGCACGCACACACACACACACACACACACGTGCGCACGCATACTTACTTACACACACGTGCGCACACACACACTCGCGCGTGCACACCTAGAGACACACGTGCGGGCACACACTTGCAAATACACAAGCGAGCGCGTG
This sequence comes from Lathyrus sativus, assembly GCA_963859935.3. Taxonomy (NCBI): domain Eukaryota; kingdom Viridiplantae; phylum Streptophyta; class Magnoliopsida; order Fabales; family Fabaceae; genus Lathyrus; species Lathyrus sativus. The sequence goes on along the minus strand of OZ012739.1, from coordinate 397,331,319 downwards.
CGTGCACATACAAACACACGTGCCCTCACACACACAAGCGCACGCACGCACGCACACCCACACACCCATCTGCACACACAGACACACACACACACGCAAGAACACCCATACACACACACGTGCGCACATACATACATACACACACGCGCGCGTGCATGCACACACACTCACACACGCACGCACACACACACTCGCCTGCACACACACGCGTGCGCACACACACACAAACACACATGCGCGGGCACACTCACTCACACACACGTGCACGCACACACGCACACGCGTGCGCTCACAAGCACATACGCACTTATGCACGCACACACTCACACACACAGACACGCAAAAACACACACGCGTGTGCGCTCACACACACTCTCTAACACAAACTCACACACACAAACACACAAACACGTGCGCGGACACAAATACATGCACGCGCGTGCTAATGTGCTTACACACACACACGCATGCGCATGCACCCACGCACACACATGCATGCACACACGCACGCACAAAAACACGCGCGCGTGTACGCTCACAGACACACACGCGCACACACACACATACACACGTGTGCACACACTTTCTCTCTCTCTCTCTCTCTCTCTCTCTCTCACACACACACACACACACACACACACACAGACATGCACATGCGCACACAAACACGCGCGCGTGCGCACACTCACACATACACACACACACTCACGCACGCACTCACGCACCCACACACACAGTTTTACGCATACACACACGCACGCAGACACGCGCTCAGGCACGCACGCGTACACGCAAACAGACACAAACATACACACACACGTGCGCGCGCACACATACGCGCACACACGCGCGCGCATACACATTAACACACACATGCGTGCGCACAAACTCTCTCTCGCACACGCGTACACACACACACACACGTAGACACACACGCACGCACGCACACACAAACACGCACGCAAGCACGCACACACACACGTGCGCGCACACACACATACACACGCGTGCGCCCATTCTCTCTCATACACACACATGGGCGAACACGCGCGCACACACTTACACACACACACACACGTGTACGTGCACGTGAAAACACACACACACACGAACACACGCATGCTCACTTACACACACGTGCACGCACACACACACACACACACGCACGCATGCACGCAGACACACACACACACAACACACTCGCGTGCACACACACACACGCATACACACGTGTGCGCACACTCATACACACAAACACACAAGCACGTACGTGCACACACAAATGCACACGCACACACGCACACATGCATGCACGCACAAACACACGTGCACACAGACACACACACATACAAACACACACACACACACATACACACACACACACATGTGCGCGCACACCCAAATACACACGCACGCACATGCATATGCTTTTACACAAACACGCATGCGCACACACATACACACACATGCACGCTCGTACGCACACACACACACAAACACGCATACACACACACGCGCGCACATACACACCCACACACATCCGCACACCCACACAGACACACACACACACACACACACGCGTGCGCGCACACTCACACACATACGCACGTGCGCACACACATACACACACGCACTCACGCACCCACACACACACACACACGGGCATACGCACACACACAAAAACACATGCGTGCACGCGTGCGCTTCCACACACACACCCGCGTGCGCGCCCACACACGTTCGCACACACATACACGCACACGAAAACACATACACACACATGCGTGCTCATATTCTCTCACATACATACACACACAAACACACACACGTGCGCGCATGCACACACACACACACACACACACACACAAGCGCTATCACACACACACACACACACACACACGTGCGGGCACACACACGCGCACATGTGCATGCTCACACACACATGCGCACGCACGCACGCACGTGCATAACAACACCCACACACACTGACGCACACACACACATGCGCGCGCATACTCACTTACACACACGTGCACACATACACCCACGCGCGCGCACATATAGACACACACGTGCGGGCACACGCTTGCAAACACACAAGCGAGCGCGTGCGTGCACATACAAACACGCGTGCGCTCACACGTACACACACACATGCACACGCACGCACGCACGTACACACACACACACACACCCACACACACAAAAACACATGCGTGCGCTTGTGCGCTTTCACACAAACACACCCGCGTGCGCGCCCACACACGCGCGCCCACACACGTGCGCACACACACCCGCGTGCGCGCTCGCACATGTGCGCACACACACACCCACGCACGCGCAAACACATACACACATATGCGTTCTCACATTCTCTCACATACATACACACACAGACACACAAACACACACACATGCGCGCACGCACACACACACAGACGCAAGACGCACACAGACGCACACACACGCAAGAACACACACACACACACACACACGTGTGCACACACATTAACACACACACACGCGTGCACGCACACACACTCACACACGCACACACACGTGTGTGCACACACACACAAACACACGTGCGCGGGCATACTCACTCACACACACACATGCACGCACACACGCACACGCGTGCGCACACACACGCATACGCACGTACGCACTTCTGCACGCACGCACTCACACATACCCACGAACACAAACTCACACACACAAACACGTGCGTGCACACAAACACATGCACGCGCGTGCTAACGCGCTTACACACACACACACGCACCCACACGCACCCACACACACACATGCACGCACGCACGCACAAACACACACGCGCGTGTACACACAGACACACGCGCGCACACACACACACATACACACGCATACGCACACTTTCTCTCTCTCTCTCTCTCTCTCTCTCTCTCTCTCTCTCTCACACACACACACACACACACATGCGCACACACACATGAGCGCGTGCGCACAATCACACATACACACACACACACTCACGCACGCACGCACGCACCCACACACACAGTTACACACACACACACACGCACGCAGACACGCACACAGGCACACACGTGTACACGCAAACAGACACAGACGTGGGCACACACGTGCGTACACACATATACGCACACACACACACGCGCGCGCGCGCACACGCAAACACACCCACGCGTGCGCACACCCTCTCTCTCACACACACATACACACGCGCATACACACACACAGACACACACGCACGCACGCACACACACACACAAACACGCACGCAAGCATGCACACACATACGTGCGCACACACACGCACACATACACACACACGTGCGCACACAAACACACACACACGCGTGCGCCCACTCTCTCTCATACACACACACGTGTGCACACGCGCACACACACTTACACAGACACACGCACACGTGCACGTGAGCACACACGCACACACACACACGCACACACACACACACACACATGCTCACACTCTCTCTCTCACACACACACACACACACACGCGCAAACACACTTGCGCGCACACAAACACACACACACATGTGCGCACACCTAAATATGAACACGCGCGTGCACACACACACACACATACACACGCGTGCGCACACTCAGGCACACAAACACACACGTACGCACGTGCACACACAAACGCACACGCACACACGCACACATGCACGCACGAACGCACACACACATTCACACGTGCACCGACACACGCACACACACACACACACACACATGTGCACGCACACCCAAACACACACGCGCACACGTGCGTATGCTTTTACACAAACACGCATGCGCATGCACATGCACGCTCGTACGCACACATACACAAACACGCATACACACATGCACACACACACGCGCATGCACACACACTCACACACACCCGCACACCCATACAAACACACACATACACACGCGTGCGCACACACTCACACATATACGCACGAGCGCACACACACATACACACACGCACTCACGCAACCACACACACACGGGCACACGCACACACACAAAAACACATGCGTGCGCGTGTGCGCTTCCACATACACACCCCCGTGCGCGGCCACACACGTGCGCACACACACACATACGCACGCGCAAACACATACACACACATGCGTGCTCACACTCTCTCACATACATACACACACAAACACACACACACACACGTGCGCACATGCACACACACACAAGCGCGAGCACACACACACACACACACACGTGCGAGCACACACAAGCGCACACGTGCGTGCTCGCACACACATGCGCACGCATGCACGCGCACGCACACACCCACACACACCGACGCACACACACATGCACATAAACACGCGTGTGCACACACACGCGCGTGCATATAGACACATACATGCACACACACACACACACACACACAAACACGCATTCACACACACACTCTCTCTCTCTCCCACACACACACGCGCGCACACATACACAAACACGCGTGCACGCACACACACTCACACACGCACGCGCACAAACACACGCGTGCACACAAAGATGTGCACGCGCACACACACACACGTGCGCGCGCATACTCATTTACACACACGTGCACGCACACACACAGGCACGTGCATACATAGACACACACGTGCGCCCACACACACGTAAACGCACATGCGAGCGCGTGCGTCCACATACAAACACGTGTGTGCTCACACACACACATGCACACGCACGCACACACAGATGCACACACACGCAAGAACACACACACACACGTGCGTACACACACACACACGCGCACACACACACGCACACACGCTAGCACACACACGCGTGTGCACACACACACATACGCACATGCGCGCACACTCATTCACACACACACACGTGCACGTACCCACGGGCATGCGTGCGCACATGCACGCACGCACTTATGCACGCACCCGCTCACACACACCCACGAACACACACAAAAACACACACGCGTGTGCGCTCACACACACTCTCTAACACAAACTCACACACACACAAACACACAAACATGTGCGCGCACACAAACACATGTGCGCGTGTGCTAACGTGCTTACATATACACGCGCGCGAACGCATGCGCACGCGTGTAAGCGCAAACACACGCACGCGTGCGCGCACACACACACATACACAAATGTACTCACGCATCCACACACACACGCGGACACACACACACACACACACACAAAAACACATGCGTGCGCGCGTGCGCTTTCACACACACACCCGCGTGCGTGCCCACACACGTGCGCACACACACCCGCGTGCGCTACCACACACGTGCGCACACACACCCTCGTGCGCGCCCACACATGTGCGCACACACACACCCACGCACACGCAAACACATACACACACATGCGTGCTCACATTCTCTCACATACATACACACACAGACACACAAACACACACACACATGCGCGCACGCACACACACACATGTGCACGCACACACACACACACATAAGCGCGTGCACACACACACACACGCGCGTGCACACACACATGCATAGGCACGCGCACACACACAAACACATGCATAAGCACGCACACACACACACACGCGTGAGCTCACACACACACACACACGTGCGCTCACACACACACACATGTGCAAGCACACACACACATAAGCGCGTGCACACACACACGTGCACACACACACACACACACGTGCACACACACACACGTGCGCACGCACACCCACGCACACACACACCCCCACAAACAGACGCACACACAAACGCAAGAACACACACACACACATAAACACGCGCGTGCAAATAAACACACACGCACGCGCGCACACACACACACATGCGCGCACACATACACACCCACGCGTGCGCGTGCACACACATACACAAGCACAGACGCACACATACACACGCATGCACACACACGTGTGCGCACACACACACAAACACGTGCGGGCACATACTTACTTACACACACGTGCACGCACACACACACACACGCGCGTGGACACGTGTGGGCACACACTTGCAAACACACACGCGAGCGCGTGCGTGCACATACAAACACGCGTGCGCTCACACACACACATGCACACGCACGCACGCACGCTCACACACACACACACACACCCACACACACAGACACACACACACACGCAAGAACACACACTCACACACACACATACACGTGCGCACACACATACACACACACGCATGCACACACACACACGCTTGCACATACACGCGTGCACACACACACACACACGTGCGCGCGCACACTCACTCACGCACACGTGCACGCACACGTGCACGCACACGCTTGAGCACACACACGCTTACACATGCACACACTTATGCATGCACGCACTCACACACACCCACGAATACACGCACACACACACGTAAAAACACACACGCGTGTGCGCTCACACACACTCTCTAACACAAACTCACACACACAAACACACAAACACGTGCGCGCACACAAACACATGCACGCGCATGCTCACGCGCTTACACACACACACACACATAAGCATGCGCACGTACCCACACAAACATGCACGCACGCACGCACAAACACACACACACACACATGCATACACTCACAGGCACACACACGCGCGCGTGCACACACACACACACACACACACACACACACGCACACACACAAATACACGCGCGTGTGCACACTCACACACACACACACACACACTCATGCACACACGCACACACCCACACACACATACGCGCACGCAGACACGCACTCAGGCACGCACACGTACACGTAAACAGACACATACGCACACACACACGTGCGCGTGCACACGTAAGCACACGCACACACACGCGCGCACACACACGAACACACACACGTGTGCGCACACACTCTCTCTCACACACACATACACACTCCCGTACACACACACACGCAGACACACACGCACGCAAGCACGCACACACACACATGCACACACACACACACACACACACGTACACCCACTCTCTCTCTCTCTCATACACACACATGTGCGGACACGCACACACACACTTACACAGACACATGCACACACACACACACATGCTCACACTCTTTCAAACACACACTTGCGCGCGCGCACGTGCGCGCTCACAAACACACACACACACACACGTGCGGACACCTAAAAAGGAACACGCGCGTGCAACACACGCGCGGGCACACACACACACGCATACACACGCGTGCGCACACTCAGATACACAAACACACACACACGCACGTGCACACACAAACGCACACGCACACATGCACGCACGCACACACACACGTGCACACACACACACACAAACACACACACACACACATACACACACAAACATGTGCGCGCACACCCAAACACACACGCGCGCACGTGCGTATGCTTTCACACAAACACGCATGTGCACACACATACACACACATGGACGCTCGTACGCACACACACACTAACACGCATACACACATGCACACGCACACACACCCGCACACCCACACAGACATACACATACACACGTGTGCGCACACACTCAAACATATACGCATGTGCGCACACACACTCACACACACACCCGCACACCCACACACACACATACACACACGCGTGCACACACACACATGCGCATGCACGCACGCGCATTTGCACACCCACACACACCGACACACACACACGCACATAAACACAAGCGTGCACACGCACGCGCGTGCATTTAGACACACACGCACACACACACAAACACGCATTCTCACACACACACTCTCTCTCTCTCTCTCTCTCACATACACACGTGCGCGCGCACACACTTACACACGCACGCACACACACACACGCATGCACACACACGTATGGGCGCACACACACGTTTGCACGCACACACACACACACGTGCGCGCACATACTCACTTACACACACGTACACGCACACACACACGCACGTGCACACATAGACACACACGTGCGCACATAAACACGCAAACACACACGCGAGCGCGTGCGTGCACATACAAACACGTGTGCGTTCACAAACACACATGCACACACACGCACGCACACACGCACACACCCACACACATAGACGCACACACACGTAAGAACACACACACACACACACGTGCACACACACATACACACACACACGTGTGCGCGCACACACACCCTTCCACACACACAGACGCACACATGTTAAAACAGTGGTTAAGTATCGGGTTTTTGTTATCGTCTCCACAGGGAATATGAAATTTGGCAGCCTTTTTACAGTTGTTAAATTCGTAACTTTGTAGTAACAAAGTGTTTGGTTTTAAAACAATGGTAACTTTTGCATGTGAGTAATAAATGCGGTAAAATAATGATTTGAACGGTTTTAATAAATATTGCCAAAGTTAGGGTTCGGTAATCACTTTGCATGCATATTTCCAATCAACATTTAACAAACTCCTTTTAATGATCAATACATCCACAACATCCTCTCAATATGATTATCTCTAACTCATATTGTGAGATTTACCATTTTGATCCATTGTTGATCTCTCACACAATATATCAAATGACAACTTTAAAGTTCAACATTATAAGTGAACAAAACATTTCAAGACTATCTCTAGCTCAAGAAAAGAGAAGGATGAAAACCTAGGTCTAGAGTTGGAAAATATTTCTCAATCATCAACCAACACAAAAGATTGTAAATGAAACAAAGTTTTCACCATATATTAATCATCCAAGAGTTTACAAATGGGGATCATCCATACACATACAAAGTTTAATAATCACCTACATCTAACCTTGACAAAAGATGAGTTTAGCTACACATTTTCATGGTAGCTTTAACAAGAAGAAAGGAGAAGATGAAGAACATCCACTTTGAAGAAACAATGAAGGATGTGCTTCCACTTCTCTTGATTACAAAAATAGTAAAGATGAAGAAGAACTCAAGTATTTAGGGTTCTAGAGCTATCCAATAATGTCTTCCTTTTGATTTTTCAAGATCCTCCTTTTTCAAGTACCAAGTATGGGCTAAATAGAGCAACAAATAAAGTAAAAATGATGTGCTGTCTGCGCACATTCGCCTGGCGAAGGCATTCATTCGCCCGGCGAACCAACTTAACATGGCACTTCAAAGTGCCTTTGATCAGCAAACCGCCCTTAGGAATCGTGCATTCGCCAGGCGAATAAACACTCGTCGGGCGAACATTCGCTGGCTTCACTCGCCAGGCAAACTTTGGGTGGTTTTGCTACTGGAATCTGCATGAGGAAAGCTACCACTTCTTCGCCAGCACCTTCGCCAGGCGAATGGTAGCGAAGCTTCGCTGGAACCTTCGCCTGGCGAACTTCCTATCCTTTGGGTCTGGGAGTTAAATCTGATTTATTCGCCCCAGTTCGCCCGCACTCGCCTGGCGAATATTCGCTGGCACTCGCTGTGGCTCGCCAGGCGAATGTCTTGATTTGCAACATCTCCCAACTGCTTTGCCTTGATCCCAAGTGCTCTTAATAGTGTCAATCCTACACACTAACAGCAATATTACAAACATTCTTCGCTTGGATCACATAAAATCAAACTAAACCAATTCAACTACGAAATCAAACATTATTAGATAAAATTGAGTGAAAATACTACCAAAAAGAAACCAAATATCTAATCTAAATGGGATCTAACAACTCTCCCCAACTACCTATTTGCGTGCCCTCAAGCAAAGTATGCCTCTCAAAACAAAATGAGGATTTGCTCAAGACCAATTCAACTCAAGTGAAACTATATGGCTCAAATACACAATATGTGCAACAAGGTCACAAAATATTACATAATTCCACAATAGATAATGTTTAAGAACTAAATTCTAAGAACAAATTTTAAACAATGCTTCAAGCAACAACTAAATCTCATGACAAGTCATTCTAACACTCCACTTCGAAAAAGGATTGAAGCAAAAACACGTGCAAGCGTGGGACAAAAATTCACTCCAATGATGAACAATGCAATACTACATAATTCATAAAATATCTACATATTCACCACAAAATTATGGAAGTTCAAGATCACAAAGGTCTTCAAAGGTTATAGCTTGGCCGGGTTAAAAAACAAGGGACATATCTAAAGCCATTGAACGAAATTTCCGATGTAGGAGAGACATTCACTCTACACTTATTTACACATCTTCAACTTGTTTAACAAGTTCCTCATTTGAAACCCTTCACAACTCATATTTCACAACTAACTTTGTTTTTCAATATTTTTCTACCAAACAAGCAAATATTTTCATATATATATTTATTTATTTTTCTACACTGTAATCGCAAAAACGAGTGTGTTTTTTTTTTTATATATTTTCTTTTCAATGCTTGCTTGGTTTCTCAATAGTTGTGAAAACTTGACCACCTTACTTTCATTCTCCCCAACTTGTCTGTTCTCGTCCCCTAAGTGAATGCTCTTACTTTTTTTTTTAGCAAAAGAACAATGAATCAAAATCTCCAAGGTTTTAAGAACAAGATTTTTGAACTCTTGCTTTTTAAGCAAGGATTCAACTGTTTAGGCTCAAAATGGTTTACGAATGCTCACAACTCACAGACATATTTGAATTTAGAACTGGTTGTGCTCAACAGAAACAAGTGCCTTGATCCTCTCAAGAACTTCCACAAAATTATACGAAACAAAAGACAAAGTATGAATTACAAGTATACACAAAATTCACCATTCATCCATAGCATTTGTACATAGAACAAGAAGCTTCTTACATTTGTGGTAAAGGACCTAAATGACATGTCAATTAATAAAGTTGCAAAACGAAACAAAGTTTCAAGAGTTGTTCCTAAACTAACAAGTTCCTCAACATTTTCTAGAATAAAGTCACTAAATGCCTTGTTAACACCTTTGTGGTAACGATACTATCATCGCCGTCCCACTTGAGAGAATTCATGCACACCATTAAACTAAAACTGAAAACTTAATATCAAAGATTAAATAATTAAAAACTCAAACCAATTAACTAAAAATAAAATGCATAACCATAAAAAAAAACTGAACACCAATACTGTCGGAAGTACCATGAAAGGTACAAGTACAACAACATCACAACAAACAAAGTACACTGCAAAATAACCGAATGAACTATAACATAAAAAATGAAACTTCACTTTGTAGCTCAAAGTGAATCAACGAAACAAACGAGCAATCAATCCTCCTCAGACAAATCATACTCATCTCCACCGTCATCATCATTCTCAGCATCATTATCATCATCCTCAGCATCATCATCATCATCATCATCAGCATCATCATCAGCATCATCCCCCCCACCAAAACTAGGCCTGTCCACAGGCCATCCAGCGTGTGCAAGGAATTGCTCCCTTGTCATCATAGAGTGGGTGCCGGCGGGGTCGCGAATCTGAAGCTGCAACATCTGCATCGAGTCATAAATATCACACATGGCTCGCTGCTGAGCGGCCATCCAATCCCAGTTATAGTTGCAGACTTCCTGATGGAAAGGGCTAAAAGAAGAATATGCCTGATCAGAAACGGCAGGACCACTGGCCTGTCCACCAGCAGTAGTATCGGCACCAGAACTCGCACCAGCTACGGGCTTGATTCTACAGAACTTATCCACATATTTGTCGTTGATCGCGGCTGGGATAGTAACCTGTCTTCTCTGAGGAATGTCTACCCTAGCTTCAGCACATAAAGACATGATCAGACAAGGAAAAGCTAGCGGGGCATTTTTGCGAGCCGCTATCCCGCCCCGTCCACTAAGCACAACAGCCCGTAATTCATCCGCAATGATGCGGGCAATGTCGATCTGAACGTTCAGCAGAATGGAATGGATAAGGTGTGCAATAGGCACGGGCACCGAGCTATGATGGGACCTTGGTACAACATTTGTCAGCACAAACAATAAGATCAGCTGTACCAATGGTTTCATGTCAGCTCTCAGATATCTGACAACAACCCCAGATGAATTGCGCACTGGCTCGCGGCCTTCCACTAATAGGTCTCTGGTCATGGCCTCTTGATCACGATGCTTGTTAAGGTCCCGGTGGTAGTCATCAATCTGGATACCTATCAATGTCAGAGGGTCACCAAAAACAGCATTAATCGATCGTCGATCGAATCTTACCATAACGCCTCGGACCATTGAGGTCCAACTGAAAACTTCACCATCATCCGGGAGGGCATTTGCATAAAACTCCCGCACTATCTCGGCGTTGTAGCCGTCAAGTGGAGTCATCACCCGGTGCCACCTCTTTGCCGCGAAGAGAGCCTCAATGGTGCGGTAGTCGCCGGTGTCACTCAGATTAAACCTTTTTTCAGGGACAATGTTCCGCTTCTCAAGAGCTTCGTAATGGGCAGCGTGCGTGGCTCCTCTGAAACGGTCCTGATCGAAACGGATCGGAACCGTGCGAGAGGTGGTGGCCTTCCTTTTTAGAGGGTTGGTCATTCTAGGTCCCATTCTGCAAACACAACACAACAAAACAGCCAACAACACAGCAAACAAACATGTTAAACGAAATAAAACAAATCACAGTAAGAAAAGAAAACATACTGCAGCGTTCGCCTAGGTTCGCCGGGCGAATCCTGGCGAAGCTTCGCTTCCCTTCGCCAGGCGAATGCCAGCGAAGGTGCGAAAATGCACACACAACCAGAACTTCTGCAATGGTTTTATTCTTTAAAACAATGATGTTCTACCACCATCTCATTACCAGATGTAATTTTGACATGCAATGGCAAATTTCCACAGAAAATCGAAAAGGGTTTAACATGCAATCACTAATTTCCCAATGCAGAAGTTCGAATCCTAAACAAATTTGGAACAAAAATATATTTGCCTAGAAGTACAAGAACAAGATCTAACAAATTACAAATTGAAAAAGGGAAACAAGAACACTTACCTTTTGGATTGTTAGTGATGAATCTGCAGCAAAGGATTGAAAGAAGGTTGGAAGGGATTGTGAGAGTGAGGCAGAAGAAAACCGTTTAGGGTTTCTGATGCAATGAAAAGGTGAAACCGTTTTTGGGCCCAGGTGGCCCTTTATATTTTTTTTTCTGATACCGCATATTCGCCAGGCGAATGCCAGCGAAAGCTCGCTAAGGCTCGCTAGACGAATACTCGCCTTCATTCGCCTGGCGAACGCTAGCGAACATGACAGGTTTTGCTTAGTTCCACTGCATTGCCCACTTCATAGTCCACTTCCAACACTTTCCAAATATGCATAAAATGACATAAAAAAGGGTAAATACTTACAATGTTGAGGTGCCTCTCAACAAGCGCTTGTTTAACGTCGGATAAGCTCGACGGTCCATGATGCTCACAACGGACCATCAAGAAGATAAGCACAGCTGTCTCGGTTCACCTGACCGCCGAGATATATCTTGAGGCACTGACCATTTACAGTCCAGCTGTCTTTCTTTTCCAAATCCTCAATTACCACCGCTCCGAAAGATTTGACTTCTTTGACTCGGAAAGGTCCGGACCACTTAGATTTTAATTTTCCAGGGAAAAGCCTCAACCTGGAATTAAACAACAGCACAAGCTGCCCGAATGCGAATTCTTTCTTGCGGAGCTTTTTGTCGTGGTACTCTTTCACCTTTTCTTTGTACAACCAACTTGAGTGGTATGCGGCATTGCGCATCTCTTCCAGCTCAAGAAGTTGCACTTTCCTTTTATCACCAGCCAGCTCTTGATCAAAATTTAAAAATTTTAAAGCCCACAAGGCCTTGTGCTCCATTTCAACCGGTAAATGGCAGGTTTTACCAAAAACCAATTGAAATGGAGTTAGCCCAATTGGAGCTTTATAGGTCGTGCGGTACGCCCACAAAGCTTCATCCAATTTTTGTGACCAATCCTTCCTAGAGTTAGACACAGTTTTTTCCAGAATTGTTTTTATCTCTCTATTCGAGACCTCGGCTTGACCATTAGCCTGTGGGTGATACGGAGTTGTCACCTTATGCGTTACACCGTAATGTTGTAAGACTTTTTCTAACGGTGCATTGCAAAAGTGTGATCCTCCGTCACTTATCAACACTCGAGGGGTACCAAAACGGGAAAAAATATTTCTTTTTAAAAAACTTATTACCGTCTTAGCATCCGCTCTCGGTGAAGCAATCGCCTCAACCCACTTAGACACATAATCAACAGCCACCAATAAGTATTCATTTCCGAAAGATGGTGGGAATGGTCCGACAAAGTCAATGCCCCAGCAATCAAACAACTCCACCTCTTGAATGTTTTGAAGAGGCATCTCATCTCTCTTTCCAATACCACCAATCCTTTGGCAACTATCACAATTTTGCTCATGGGCATTTGCGTCTTTAAAAATAGAAGGCCAATAGAATCCCGATTGAAGGACTTTATTCGCCGTTCTTGCCCCATTAAAATGCCCGCCATAAGGCGAATTGTGACAGTGCCATAGGATACTTTGGGCCTCATCACCCGTAACACATCGCCTCAACAAATTATCACCTCCCAGCTTAAACAGGTATGGATCATCCCACACATAGTACTTGGCATCCGATAAGAATTTCCTTTTTTGGTTGGGAGTTAGGTCGAGCGGCACGAAATCACTCGCCTTGTGGTTTGCGAAATCCGCAAACCACGGTCTCACTTGCACTTTAAAAAGTTTTTCGTCGGGAAACTCTTCTCGGATGTCCTGTTCTAAGGTAGTCACCTCAGTGTTGACAAGGCGAGACAAATGGTCTGCTACCACATTTTCGGATCCTTTTTTGTCTTTAATTTCAACATCGAATTCTTGCAATAAAAGGATCCACCGGATAAGCCTTTGCTTAGAATCCGGCTTGGTTAGCAGAAATTTGATCGCCGCATGATCAGTGTAAACAATAACTTTCGAGCCAATGAGATATGACCGAAATTTTTCGAGAGCATACACTATTGCGAGCAATTCTTTTTCTGTTGTGGCGTAATTAACTTGAGCCTCATTAAGAACTTTGCTCGCATAGTGTATGGTATGAAATTTTTTTTCTTTCCGTTGGCCAAGCACCGCTCCGATAGCATAGTCGCTAGCGTCACACATCAGTTCAAAATTGAAATTCCAATTTGGAGCGACTATGATTGGAGCGGTGACTAACTTTTTTTTTAATATCTCAAAGGCTTCTAAACATTCATCAGTAAGGAGAAATACCTGGTCTTTGGCGAGCAAATTGCTCAAAGGTCTAGCCACCTTTGAAAAGTCTTTGATGAATCGCCGATAGAAACCGGCATGCCCTAGAAAGCTTCTGATTCCCTTTAAGTTAGATGGAGGATGCAATTTCTCTATCACATCTACCTTTGCACAATCCACTTCTAGTCCTTTTGACGAGACTTTGTGGCCGAGAACAATCCCCTCCGTAACCATAAAGTGGCACTTCTCCCAATTTAGCACTAGATTGGTCTTCACACACCTTTCAAGGACAGTTTTCAAATTTTCCAAGCATAAACCGAATGATCCCCCAAACACCGAAAAGTCATCCATAAAAACTTCCATTGTCTTCTCTATAAGATCGGCAAAAATGGCTTGCATGCATCTTTGGAAAGTTGTCGGCGCATTACACAATCCAAATGGCATTTTGCGGTAGGCGAAGATTCCAAATGGACATGTGAATGCGGTCTTCTCGTGATCGGCCGGGTCAACCGCAATTTGGTTGTATCCGGAATAGCCATTTAGAAAACAATAGAATTCTTGTCCCGAGAGTCTCTCTAGCATTTGGTCCATGAACGGAAGTGGGAAGTGGTCTTTTCTAGTTGCGGTATTTAACCGCCTATAGTCTATGCACATCCTCCACCCCGTTGCTATCTTTATGGGAATCAACTCATTTTTCTCGTTGCGGATTACGGTAATGCCTCCCTTCTTAGGAACCACATGTACCGAACTCACCCAAGGACTATCCGAGATCGGGTAGATCATTCCCGCATCCAAAAGCTTTACAACTTCTTTCCTAACAACCTCCTTCATTGTAGGATTCAAACGGCGTTGCGGTTGAGCTACCGGCTTGAAATCCTCCTCCATTAAAATTTTGTGCATACAATAAGAAGGACTAATTCCTTTTAGATCGGAAAGAGTCCATCCCATTGCTTCTTGATTTTTCTTCAACACATCAATTAAAAGAGTTTCTTCATGTTTTGACAAGAGGTTGCTAATGATAACCGGCTTCTCCTTGGTTTCATCTAAAAATGCATATTTCAAATTACTTGGTAGGTCCTTCAATTCAATGATTGGCTTTTCATCCTTGTCCTCTTTTTTTAAGACTTCTTCCTCCACTTCCCATGGGTGCAAATCCTTAAGACTATCAAGCTCTCTCAAACATTCATCTAGAGCTTCCTCTTCTTCAAGAGTGAACACTTGAAAGGAGTCATTAAGGGCTAGCTCAATAGGAGTGATGTTGTGAACATGCTTTGCAACTTCATCGGTTGCTTCCTCAATTACGTCAACTCGGAAACTATCATGCTTGTCCTTTGAATGCTTCATTGCTTCAAAAAGGTCAAAAGTGACCTCTTCGTTTTGTACTCTCACTTTCATCAAACCGTCATCTACATCAATCATCATCCGAGCGGTTTTTATGAAAGACCTTCCAAGAATCAAAGGCGCATCATCATCTT
The DNA here is from genome assembly GCA_963859935.3 of Lathyrus sativus. Lineage (NCBI taxonomy): Eukaryota > Viridiplantae > Streptophyta > Magnoliopsida > Fabales > Fabaceae > Lathyrus > Lathyrus sativus. The sequence goes on along the minus strand of OZ012739.1, from coordinate 397,314,713 downwards.
CCTCCATATCGATCACAATAAAATCCACCGGAAAAAAGAACTTGTCCACTTTTACCAACACGTCTTGAGCTACTCCATGAGGATGAGTAGTGGACTTATCGGCTAGTTGTAACGTCATTCGGATGGCTTTAATCTCAATGTTGTCAAGCTTTTTCACAATAGACAAAGGAATAAGATTGATGCTTGACCCCAAATCAATTAATCTTTTTCCCACATAAAAGTCACCAATGGTAACCGGCAATGTGACTCTCCCCGGATCAACTTCCTTTCTTGGTAGAGTACGTTGGATGATGGCGCTACAACTTGCATCTAGTACTATTGTTTCCGGCTCCGTGTACCTCCGCTTTTTCGTAAGTATGTCCTTCATGAATTTGGCATACTTCGGCATTTGTTCCAAAGCTTCGGCGAACGGAATGTTGATTTGCAATTGTTTGAAAATATCCATGAACCGGGCGTAATGCCATTCATTTTCTCTCTTAGATGGGGAATGAGGATACGGTAAATTTTGAATCGGTGTAGTGCTCACTACCTCCTTCCCTCTAGACGCTCTTGCGTTTCTTTCTCTTTGCTTTTTCACTTCATCCACTTTCACTTTCTCACTTTCGTTATTTTCTACTACTTCATTTGTATTGTTTTCAACTTCAACCTTTTTTTCTTTTTCAACTTCACCATTTTTTTCATTATTTTCCATTTCCTCCTCACTCCATTCACCAACCTCTCCATCAAGTTTCTCATCAATTTTTTTCTCCACCTCTCTTTTTTTACTCTCGTCAATCAACTCCCTCCCACTTCTCGTCCTTATCGCCTTACAATGCTGCTCCTTCGGATTTGTTTGCGTATTTGCCGAGAAAGATGGTCCGGCTTGTTGTTCCGCTAATTGCTTAGCGAGTTGCCCAACTTGAGTTTCAAGATTTTTTATCGCCGCATCATTACTTTTTTGATTTGCTATAGACATTTGCATGAATTGCGTCAATGTATCTTCTAGCTTAGAAGTTGCGACCGGCGGTTGTTGAGGTGCATACGGATTTTGACGGTTAGAGTTACCACCTCCATAACCTTGGTTATTTTGGTAGTTACCTCTAGATTGGTATCCTTGATTACCTTGATAGTTTTGTTGGTGTTGTTGTTGAGGATGTTGATATGGTTGTTGTTGTTGAGGTTGCCTTTGTTGATAATCTCTTTGGTTTGCCATGTAGTTAACTTCTTCAAATCCGGGAGGCGGACAATATCCGGTATCGTGTTCGCCTTTACAAAGTTCACAATAAGCTATTTGTTTAGCTTTTGATGGTTCTTTCAAATCCTTGATTTGTTGAGTTAAAAGTTCCACTTGTTGTGAAATGAGCTTGTTTTGGGCAAGAATTGCATCATTCGTCCCCAACTCGAGCACTCCCGATTTTCTTTGAGTTACCCCTCGGTTATGGTTCCCTTGATGATCATTAAGTGCCATCTTTTCTATAATAGATGTTGCATCATCGGCACTCTTTGACATCAAAGATCCCCCCGCCGTGGCATCCAATAAGGTCTTGTGAACCGAAAGGAGTCCGTTGCGGAAAATATGCACTTGAGTAAGCTCATGGAAACCATGGCCTTTGCACTTCCTTAACATGGACTTGTAGCGCTCCCAGGCTTCGTTTAGCGATTCATTCGCTCCTTGGGAAAATACCGCGATTGCCGTCTTAGCTTCCATGAACCGGTTATGTGGGAAAAACCGTTCAAGGAACTTCTCCTCCAATAAATTCCAGTCCGTCATAATTGTCGTTGATTGATCAAGATACCACTCTTTCGCTTTCCCAATTAGGGAGTGAGGGAATAGTCTCCTGAACAATGACTCTTCATCAGCCTCAGTAGCTCCATTTGCACCCGCAATCTCATAGAACTTGGTAAGATGTGTGAATGGGTCCTCGTGGTCTAATCCTGTGAAAGGATTTTGATAGACTAGAGCAAGGATCCCCGTCTTCATCTCCGCTTATCTTCCATTTTGGAGATTTCGTGCGAACTGAGCCGTGTGTCTCGGACTATTTGTACATGGAGTTGAAACTGGAGGTGGTGGTGGTTCTGCCATAACTGGTGTGAAATGTATTGGTGGTGTTGTAGTAGAAGAACTTTCTCCTTGTTCTCGGCTTTGCTTCGCAAGTTGCCTCCTTCGTCTTGTTTTGCTATTCAATCTTCTCGCGGTCCTCTCGATTTCGGGATCAAAAAGGAGTTGGTCCTCGGGAATTTGTCCTCGCATAAACAAGGGTTGCACACTAAACCAAACAAATTACAAGCACAAGTCAAAAATTCAAAGCTAAAAATTCAACAACTATTGCGATGCTTGCAATATCAATTTATATTCCCCGGCAACGGCGCCATTTTGTTAAAAGAGTGGTTAAGTGTCGGGTTTTTGTTATCGTCTCCACAGGGAATATGAAATTTTGCAGCCTTTCTACAGTTGTTAAATTCGTAACTTTGTAGTAACAAAGTGTTTGGTTTTAAAACAATGGTAACTTTTGCATGTGAGTAATAAATGCGGTAAAATAATGATTTGAACGGTTTTAATAAATATTGCCAAAGTTAGGGTTCGGTAATCACTTTGCATTCATATTTCCAATCAACATTTAACAAACTCCTTTTAATGATCAATACATCCACAACATCCTCTCAATATGATTAT
>OZ012739.1:397299560-397307060 GCA_963859935.3 Lathyrus sativus | reverse complement strand
ACACACACAAAAACACATGCGTGCGCGCGTGCGATTCCACAAACACACCCGCATGCGCGCCCACACACGTGCGCACACACACACACACGCACACGCAAACACATACACACACATGCGTGCTCACATTCTCTCACATACATACACACACAAACACACACACGTGCGGGCACACACACGCGCACATGTGCGTGCTCACACACACATGCACACGCACGCATGCACGCGCACAACAACACCCACACACGTGCGCGTGCATACTCAGTTACACACACGTGCACGCACACACACACGCGCGTGCACACATAGACACACATGTGTGCGCACACACACGCAAACACGCACGCGAGCGCGTGCGTGCACATACAAACACGTGTGCGCTCACACACACACATGCGCATGCACGCACGCGCACTCACCCGCACACACAACCACCCACCCACACACACAGAGGCACACACACACACACGTGCACACACACATACACACACACACACGCGCGTGCATGCACACACACTCACACACGCACGCACGCACACACACACACGCTTGCACACACACGCATGCGCACACACACACACACACGTGCACGCACACTCCCTCACACACACACGTGCACGCACACACGGGCACGCGTGTGCACACACACGCACACGCACACACGCACTTATGCATGCACCCACTCACACACACGCACACACGCACTTATGCATGCACCCACTCACACACACCCACGAACACACACATACACACACACAAAAACACACACGCGTGTGCGCTCACACACACTCTCTAACATAAACTCACACGCACAAACACGTGCACGCACACAAACACATGCGCGCGTGCTAACACGCTTACACACACACACGTACCTACACACACGCGCGTGCGTGCAAACACACACACGCGTGCGCGCGCACACACATATACACACATGCATAAGCACGCACACACACATAAGCACGCACACACACACACACACGCGCGTGCGCTCACACACACACACACGTGCATGGAATCACACCTACACACACATGTGCAAGCATACACACACACAAGCGCGTGCACACACACACACATGTGCACACACACACACGCGTGCGCTCGCACACACATGCGCACGCACACCCGTGCACACACACACCCATGCACACAGACGCACACACACACACACGCAAGAAAACACACACGCACATAAACACGTGCACGCACACACACGCGCGTGCAAATATACACACACACACATGCGCACACACATACACACACACGCGTGCGCACGCGCGCACTCACACAAGCACGCATGCACACACACACACATGCACACACACGTGTGCGCACACAAACACACACACACACGTGCGCGCGCATACTCACTTACACACACGTGCACGTACACACACCCACGTGCGCGCACACATAGACACGCACGTGCGGGAACACGCTTGAAAACACACAAGTGAGCGCGTGCGTGCACATACAAACACGCGTGCGCTCACACATACACACACACATGCACACGCACGCACGCACGCACGCTCACACACCCACACACCCACACACACAAAAACACATGTGTGCGCTTGTGCGCTTTCACACAAACATGCCCGAGTGCGTGCCCACAAACCCGCGTGCGCGCTCGCACATGTGCGCACACACACACCCACGCACGCGCAAACACATACACACATTTGCGTGCTCACATTCTCTCACATACATACACACACAGACACACAAACACACACACATGCGCGCACTAACGCACATACGCAAGACGCACACAGACGCACACACACACACACACGTGCGCACACACATTCACACACACACGCGTGCACGCACACACACTCACACACACACACACACACTTGCACATACACGCGTGCGCATACACACACAAACACACGTGCGCGGGCACACTCACTCACACACACGTGCACGCACACACGCACACGCGTGCGCACACACACGCATACGCACGTATGCACTTATGCACGCACGCACCCACACACAACCATGAACATAAACTCACACACACAAACACGTACGCGCATACAAAAACATGCACGCGCGTGCTAACGCGCTTACACACACACACGCATGCACATGCACCCACACACACACATGCACGCACAAACACACACGCGTGTGTACACACACAGACACACACGCACACACACACGCACACACATACACACGTGTGCGCACACTTTCTCTTTCTCTCTCTCTCTCTCTCTCTCTCTCTCTCTCTCACACACACACACACACACACACACACACACACGCACATGCGCACACACACATGCGCGCGTGCGCACACTCGCACATACACACACACACACACTCACGCATGCACGCACCCACACATACAGTTACACACACACACACTCACGCACGCACGCACCCACACACACAGTTACACGCACACACACACACACACACACACGCACGCAGACACACACATAGGCACGCACGTGTACACGCAAACAGACACAGACATACACACACACACGTGCGCACACACATATACGGACACACACCCACGCGCGCACACACGCAAACACACACGCGTGCGCACACCCTCTCTCTCACACACACATACGCACGCGCGTACACACACACACACACGCAGACACACACGCACGCATGCACATGCACACACAAACACGCACGCAAGCACGCACACACACACGTACGCACACGCGCACACACACACACACACACACGTGCGCACACAAACACACACACACACGTGCGCCCACTCTTTCTCATACACATACACACGTGTGCACACGCGCACACACACTTACACAGACACACGCACACGTGCACGTGAACACACACACACACACACATGCTCACACTCTCTCTCACACACACACACGCGCACACACACTTGCGTGCACACAAACACACACACACACACATGTGCGCACACCTAAATAGGAACACGCGCATGCATACACACACACACATACACACGCGTGCGCACACTCAGACACACAAACACACACACACGCACATGCACACACAAACGCACACGCACACATGCACGCACGCACGCACACACACACACACACGTGCACACACACACAAACACACACACACACACACACACACACACACACATGTGCGCGCACACCCAAACACACACGCGCGCACGTGCGTATGCTTTTACACAAACACACATGCACACGCACATACACACACATGCACGCTCGTACGCACACACACACAAACACGCATGCACACATGCACACACACGCGCGCATGCACACACACACACACCCGCACACCCACACAGACACACACATACACATGCGTGCGCACACACTCACACACATACGCACGTGCGCACACACACATACACACACGCACTCACGCACCCACACACACACACGGGCACACGCACACACACAAAAACACATGCGTGCGCGCGCGCTTCCACAAACACACCCGCGTGCGCGCACACACACACATACGAACGGGCAAACACATACACACACATGCGTGCTCACATTCTCTCACACACATACACACACAAATACACACACGTGCGCACATGCACACACACACACAAGCACGAGCACACACACACACACACGTGCTGGCACACACAAGCGCACACGTGCGTGTTCGCACACACATGCGCACGCATGCACGTGCACGCACACACCCACACACACCGACGCGCACGCACACGCACATAAACACGCGCGTGCACACACACACGCGCGTGCATATAGACACACACATGCACACACACACACAAACACGCATTCACACACACTCTCTCTCTCTCCCAAACACACACGCGCGCACACATACACACACACGCGTGCGCGCACACATTCTCACACACGCATGCACACACATACACACGCATGCACACACACATACACACGTGCGCGTGCATACTCACTAACACACACGTGCACGCACACACACACACGCGCGCATACTCACTAACACACACGTGCACGCACACACACACACACACACGCGTGCACACATAGACACACACGTGCGCGCGCACACACGCAAACACACACGTGAGCGCGTGCCTGCACATACAAACACGTGTGCGCTCACACACACACATGCACACGCACGCACGCACGCACACACACACACACACACACACACACACCCACGCACGCAGACGTACACACACGCAAGAACACACACACACACACACACACGTGCACACACACATAAACACACACGCGCGCGTGCGCGTACGCACACTCACACACGCATGCCCACACACACACACACACGTGCGCACACACACACACACACACGTGCGCGCATACTCCCTCACACACACGTGCGCGCATACTCCCTCACACACACGTGCACGCACACACGCACACGCACGCATGCACTTATGCATGCACCCACTCACACACACCCACGAACACACACACACACACACACACACATAAAAACACACACGTGTGTGCCCTCACACACACTCTCTAACACAAACTCACACACACAAACACGTGCGCGCACACAAACACATGCGCGCGTGTGCTAACGCGCGTACACGCACACACACACGCACGTACGCGCATACGCACACACACGTGCGCGCACATTTACTCACACACGCATGCACACACACACACGCTTGCACACACACACACACACGTGCGCGCATACTCCCTCACACACACACGTGCACGCACACGCACGAAGGCACTTATGCACGCACCCACTCACACACACCCACGAACACACACACACACACACACACACACACACACACACACACACACACACACACACACAAAAACACACACGTGTGTGCCCTCGCACACACTCTCTAACACAAACTCACACACATATATACACTTGCACGCACACAAACACATGCGCGCGCGTGCTAACGCGCTTACACACACGCACGCAAGCACAAACACGCGCGTGCGCGCGTTCACACACACGCGTGCGCGCACACGCACACATACACACACGCATAAGCATGCACACACACACACACACGCGTGCGCTCACAAACACACGTGCGCACAAGCACACACACACACACATGTGCAAGCATACACACACACAAGCGCGTGCACACATACACACACGCGTGTGCTCACACACACATGCGCATGCACACCTGCGCACACACACACCCACACACACAGACGCACACACACACGCAAGAAAACACACACGCACATAAACACGCGCATGCACACACACGCGCGTGCAAATATACACACACACGCACACACACACACACATGCGCACATAAATACACACACACGCGTGCGCGCGCGCGCACTCACACAAGCACGCACGCACACACACACACACACACACACACACGCAAGCACACACACGTGCGCGCGCATACTCACCTACACACACGTGCACGCAGGCACACACACGCGCGGGCACACACTTGCAAACACACACACGAGCACGTGCGTGCACATCCAAATACGCGTGCGCTCACACACACACACATGCACACGCACGAACGCAAGCACGCACACACACACACCCACACACACACACAGACGCATACACATGCAAGAACATACACACACACACACATACGCACACACACTCACACACGCATGCACGTACACACACACACGCTTGCACACACACGCGTGCACACACACACACACGTGCGCGCGCACACTCACTCACACACACGTGCACGCACACACGCACACGCACGTACGCACTTATGCACGCACACACTCACTCACACCCACGAACACACACACACACACACGCAAAAACACACATACGTGTGCGCTCACACACACACTCTAACACAAACTCTCTCTCTCTCTCACACACACACACACACACAAACACACAAACACGTGCGCGCACTGAAAAACATGCGCGCGCGTGCTAACGCGCTTACACACACACACACGCATGCGCACGCACCCACACACACATATGCACGCACGTACGCACGCACAAACACAAACACACACACACACACACATGCATACACTCACAGGCACACACACGCGCGCGTGTACACACACAGACACACACGCGCGCACACACTCATACACACGCGTGCGCACACTTTCTCTCTCTCTCTCTCTCTCTCTCTATCTATCTATCTCTCTCTCTCTCACACACACACACACACAGACACGCACATGCGCACACACACGCGTGCGCACACTCACGTATACACACAAACACACACTCACGCACCCACGCACACAGTTACATGCACACACGCACGCAGACACGCACTCAGGCATACATGCGTACACGCGAACAGGCACAAACATACACTCACACGTGCGCGTGTACACATACCCACACACACACACGCACACACACAAACACACACACGCGTGCGCACACACTCTATCTCACACACACATAGACACGCACGTACACACACACACACACAGACACACACGCACGCACGCACACGCACACACAAACACGCACGCTAGCACACACACACACACGTGCGCACGCGCACACACGCGCGCGTGCGCCCGCTCTCTCTCATACACACACACGTGCGCACACGCGCACACACACTTACACAGACACACGCACACGTGCACGTGAACACACGCACACACACACACACACGCACACACACACACATGCTCACACTCACATAAATGCGCGCGCACTCACGTGCGTGCACACAAACACAAACACGCGCGCGCACACACACACACACGTGCGCACACCTAAAAAGGAACACGCGTGGGCAAATACACACGCGTGCACACACAGACACACGCATACACACGCGTGCGCACACTCAGACACACAAACACACACGCATGCACGTGCACAGACACACAAATGCTCGCGCACACACAAACTTGTGCGCACACGCAAACTCATACACACATACACATACGCACTCATGCACGCGCATACACACACATGCGCGAACACACGCACACACATAGAAACATGCATGCACACACGCACGTGCACGCACACACAAACACACATGCGCAGAAAAACACAAACACGCGCGCGCGTGCTCTCCTACTTAGACACACACACACAAGCACACGCGCGCGCGCACACTGGCACAAACAAACACGCGCGCGTGCGCTCTCGTGCGCACATACTCGAATCCGCGCGCTAGTGCATGCTCACACGCACACGCGTACACACACATACACACACTCACACGCACGCACGTACGTGTGCACTAACCCACGTTGCTCACACACACACACACACGCGCGTGCACACACATGCACACACGCATACACACACTCACACACGCACACACACGTGTATGCACACACACAAATACACACCCACGTGCATGCACACACACAGATACACACACACACACGTGCGCGCATACACACATACACGCACGCACACACACTCACGCACACACGCACATGCACGCACACACATACACAAACACACGTGCGTGCACACCCACACACACGCACACACGCATAAACACACACACACAAACATGCGCGTGCACACAAACATACACGCGTGTGC
>OZ012739.1:397289560-397292060 GCA_963859935.3 Lathyrus sativus | reverse complement strand
TGGTGTTGTGTTGATTAAGTAGCATGGGTAGCATGGGTATGATCAATATGATATTGTGTGGGTATGTGATAATAGTGATGAAGAATGATGTTCACCGACATTTGGCGGATTAGATGAATACATGTAAAAAGGGTTAAGCGTGTGTACGTATTCTGATCATTGTATTTTATGCAAAACAATTGTTTATCTAATATGGGTTTCATTCTTGTTTACATGTTAATCTTTGATTTGAATCGTGATAGAGATATACTTTTCGAATCTGGATCTAGGATGATTGCCTGTTAGGTCCTAAACGCTAGAGATAGATTTAGGCTTAGCATTTGCGTGAGTATCAGATCTTAATGCTCTGTGTTGTGTTTTTGTTGGGTGAGAGATCACCAATGAGACAACACGGTTTTTCTCTCGACGCCGCGTTAGAGATAAACTTTGTCGTGAGTGATACGTAAGGATATTAGACGAATGATTGCGTTGTGTTTAATTTGATCAGAAGAATGCATGTGTTATCAATTGATGAAATCCAATCCCAACAAGGCTCCGTTTATATTTCAGTCTTTATTTTATATTTTCTGTTTTTATCTATGGTTATTTGAATCCTTTAAACCAAACCTTTTGAAAATCAAGTTTAGAAATGTATAAATCATTGAACGGTGTTCATATCGCACTGATCTCTGTGGAGACGACAAAACTGGGTTACTTAATATTTTTTGCTTGCTGCTTTACTGCACCAACAAAATGGCGCCGTTGCCGGGGATTGGTGTTGAGATTTTGAAGTGCATTGCAACGGTTCTATGTTTTTAAGCTTTGTATATTTTGTATGTTTTGTATATATTGTTTCTTTTTACGTTTTTTCTAGTGTGTTCAGGAATGATGAAAACTCCTTCTAGAGTGGTTGCTATCGGTATAAAAGCATTCAATGAAGCTTCAACCAAGTTAGGATGGCGATGATAGTATGAAACAAGTGAATGTTGTCAAGGTACATGGTTTCCTTTGTTTAGAATTTTAGAATGCCTAAGAACTTAAGTCTTTTTGCAAATGAAATTTGTTCTTTTGGCAACTTGTTTGAATGATTGTTTCACTTAGGACCAAAAACCACAATTTGTGAGAAAGCTTCCATTGTTTACTAAATGCTGGATTTCTGATAAACTTTGTTGATTCGTATGATTCATGCTTTATCTTGTTATCATTGTGAATTTGTGGAAGCATTAGAAATGATCAAGGCACTTGTTTGTATTGAGCACAACTATGTCCAAATGCAACTTACCCGTGAGTAGAGATAATTTGTTAACCCCTTTGAGCCTAAACAAAGTGAATCTCATTCTTAATTTTGAGAGATTCTAAAATTTTTCTTGAACCCTTGAATTTGTTTTAATTGTCTTCTTTTCCATAAAAAGCTAAGAGCATTCACTTGAGGGTTGAGTAAAAGTTAAGTTGGGGCAAATGAAAAAGAAAGATAGTAGGTTGTTACAACTTTTGAAAAATTCAATCAAGCGCCAAAAATTGTGTGAATATGAAAAAAGAAAAGAAAAGAAAAGAAAAAGAATGTTTACTTGGAAAAGAAAAATAGTGAAAGAATAAGTTGTGAAATAAGGTTTGTGAAGGTTTGCAACTAAGAAACAAATGAAATGAAGTTGAGGTGTGTAAATAACGTGTTCGGTGAATGTCTCTTTTGCATCGACAATTTCGTTTCAATGGCCTTAGAAATGACCCTTGTTTGTAAACCCGACCAAGCTACAACCTTAAAGACCTTAGTGATCTTCTTGCTTCCATATTTTCGCTTGTGATTGTTAGATTTTGTATGAATAAAATTGATATTGGCATTGTTTGTTAGTTGAGTGAAATTGTCCCCGCGGTTGCAAACGCGTAATTTCTTCAATCCTTATTCGAAGAGGAGAGATAAAGTGATTCATTCATGAAAAACATAGTTGTTGATTGATACATGGCTTTATATTTGCTTTAAGAATTTAGTTCTTGTGCATTGTTTGATTCTAAACATTTGAAACCATAGCTTGTTTGTATCATTTGTGTTTGAGCCAATTTTATCCATTCTTGGGTGAATCTTAGTCTCGAGCAAATTCTCTTGTTGCGAAATGAGAGGCATACTTTGCTTGAGGACAAGCAAAAAGCTAGTTGGGGCGAGTTGTTAGATGCCAAATTTCACTTATTTGATCTATCAAAAGTTGGCATTTTTCACTCATTTTCGTCAAATAAATGTAGAAAACCACTCTTGTTTTGTTTGGTTTGCAATATAGTGTGAAAAGATCTTGGTACCTTTCATTTGTGTGTTATTGTGCAGGAATTAGGCACAAAACAAGTGAAGAGTAAGACACAAGAAATGAGAAAGGAAACCAAGACAAGATGCAAACCACCAAAATGCTGTCATGCTCACTAGGCAAAATCAATGCTGCTGGAACAAGATGCACACACCCACTCGCATGCACACACAGACGCACACGCACACACGCACACACACACACATACACGTGTGTGCATACTCTCTCTC
>OZ012739.1:397272060-397279560 GCA_963859935.3 Lathyrus sativus | reverse complement strand
TTAGCATGCATACAAACGCATACACACACATGCGCATACACACCCGTGCACACACACATTAGCGTGCACACAAACGCGCACACACACGCGCATACTCTCTCTCTCTCTCACTCTCACACACACACACAAACACAGACACACAGACACACACACACACACACGTGCGCGCGCAGACACACGCGCACACACACACGTGCGTGCTCAAGTACGCACACACACACACACGAACACACGCACACACACACGTGCGCGCTCAAGTACGCACAGACACACGCGCACACACACACACACACACACGCATACACAAACAAACGTGCACACACAGACACGCACACACACACACACACGCACACACACACACACACACACGCATCTGCCCGCACTCTCTTTCTCGCACACACACATACACAGACACACGCACACACACATACACCCGCGTGCTCACACACTCTCTCTCTCGTGCACACACACACACACAGACACACGCACACACACATACACACGCGTGCTCACACACTCTCTCTCTCTCTCTCACACACACACACACACAGACATACACACACACACGTGCGCACACATACATACGAACACGCGCGCGCATACACACACACACATGTGCGCACACTAACACATACACACACACACACACACACACGTGCGCACACTAACACACACACACACACACGCGTGCGCACACTCACACACACACACACACACGCATGCGCACGCTCACACACACACAAGCACGCACGCGCGTACACGTAAATGCGCATGCGCGGGCGCACACTCACACACACGCACGCCCGCGCGCGTACTCACATACACAGACACACGTACTCCCGCACAAACGCACGCACGCACACACTCTCACACATGCACGCGCTCACGCAAAGACGCAGGCGCACATGCACACGCACACCCACACACCTGCGCAGACACACACATAGGCACGCGCGTGCGCATGCACATAGACTTACACACACACAAACACACGTGCGCGAACACACTGACACACACACACACACGCGCGCGTGCGCTTACGCCTACACACACTCGGATGCGCTCGCACATACACATACGCACACGCACACACACGCACACACACGCACGCACGCATGCACTAATACACGCTGCTCGCACACACACACACACACACACACACGTGTGCGCGCACACACACGCCCGTGCACACATAGACACACAGACACAAAGACACACACACGTGCGCGGGCATACACACGCACACACATACATACACCAACACATGCACGCACACACATACATACACCAACACATGCGTGCACACATACACACACAAACACGAGCGCGCACGCGCAAACACACACACACACGTGCGCGCACATACGCACACACGCATACGCACGTACACACACACACGCACAGACACACACACACAAACACGCATACACAAACGCGCGTGCACACGCACACACACGCACGCGCACACAGACACACACACACACGCACGCACGCACGCGTGTAAACATAAACACACACACGCGTGCGCACACACATACACATTCACGCTCACACGAACGAACGCACGCACGCACACACTCACACACACACACACAGACGTGCGCGCGCATACACACAAACACGCAGGCACGCACGCGCGCACGCACACACACCCCTACGCAGACACACACACACACACGTGTGCATAAACTTAGACACACACACAAACACAGGCGCACAAACAAACAGACACACACGCGCGTGTGCACACACGTACACACACACAAGAATGCATGCGCGCATACACATATGCACACGCACGCATGCACGCATGCACTATCGCACGCCGCTCGCACACACACATACACACATGCGTGCACACACACACACACGCATCCGCACACGCGCGCAAACAGACGCTTGAGCACACGCACGTACACACACGCACTCGCTTGCACACAAACACGCCCGTGCATACACAGACACACACACGCACACACACACACACATAGACACACACACACACACACACGCGTGCGCACACTCCCTCTCTCTCACACACACACACACATATACAAAAACATACACACACAGACACAGACACACACACACGTGGGCGGGCATATACACGCACACACACACATACACCAACACGTGCGCGCACACATACACACACAAACACATACACGCGCACGTGTGCGCGCGTACATGCACACATACACACACGTGCGTGCACACATACCTACAAACACGAATACGCGCTCGCGCGTGTGCTCACGCACACATACGCGTGCGCACACATACACACACACGCAAACGCACGCACACACACGCACAGACACATACACACACACAAACACGCATACACAAACGCGCGTGCACATACACACACACACACACACACTCACACGCATACGCGCGCGCGCGCTTGCGCACACACTCTCTTTCACACACACACATGCACGCGCGTGCGCTCAAACAGACACACACACACACACACGCGTGCACACACATACACACAAACACACGCACACCCGCACACACGCACACACACACACACGCGTGCTCACGTTCTCTCTCTCTCACACACACACACACAGACATACACACACACGTGCGCGCAAACACAAACACACACACACATGTGCACACATACACATGAACACGAGTGCCCGTGCACGCGCGCGCGTTCCCACTCACACACACACACACATGCGCATATTCACACACACACACACACGTATGCGCACACTCACTCACAAACACACACACACAGGAACGCACACATAAACACCCACATTCGTGCGCACACACATACACACACGTACACACGCACGAACTCACGCACGCCTGCACTCTCACAGACACACATGCTCGCGCATACACAAACACGCACGCACGTACGCATGCGCACACACACACACACACACACACACACACACACACCTGCACAGACACACACACACACAAACACACACACACACACGCATGCGCGTACACTTAGATACACTTACACAAACACACATGCGCGAACACACAGACACACAAACACACACACGCCGAATGCGCGCGATTACACATACGCACACCCGCACACACCCACGCACGCACGCATACACTAACGCATGCCGCTCGCACACACATACATACACGCACACAGACACACACGCGCGCGTGCACACACACACATACACGCATACACACACGCACACACGCACACACTCGCTTGCACACACACACGCAATTATACACATACACACGCGCGTGCGCGCACGCTCACACACAATTGAATGCGCGCGCGCATACACATACTCACACGCGCACACACACGCGCACACGCACGTACGCCTGGACTAACGCACGCCGCTCGCACACACACTTACACACATGCACAAACACACACGTAGACACACTCACACACACACACAAACGCGTGCGCGCGCACACACCCACGCACTCGCTTGCATACAAACACGCCCGTGCATACACACACACGCACTCACACACACACATACACACAAACACAAATGCACACACACACACACACACACGCATATACAAAAGCGTGCACGCACACACACACACACACAAACACGGGCACAAAAACACGCGTGTGCGCGCAAACACGCACCCACGCGTGCGCACACGCCCATACACACACACACACACTCACTCACGCACGCACGTGTGCACTCACTCACGCACGCACTCACGCACGCACGCACACACACACACACATACACGCACATACACAGACACACACACAAGCACACACGCGCACACACACAAACACTCACGCACGCACGCACACAAACATGCACGCACACGAGTGCGCACACACGCGTGCACGCTCACACTCACACACACACGCGCGCGCACACACACATACACCAACACGTGCGCGCACACATACACACACAAACACGAACAAGCGCACGCGTGCACGCTCACATGCACACATACAAACACATACGCGCACACATACACACACACACGAACACGCGCAAGCGCGTGCTCTCACACACACATACGCGTGCGCGCACATACACACACACACACGCAAACACACGCACACACACGCACACACACACACACACACGCATGCGCGTACACTTAGATACACTTACACAAACACACATGCGCGAACACACAGACACACAAACACACACACGCCGAATGCGCGCGATTACACATACGCACACCCGCACACACCCACGCATGCACGCATACACTAACGCATGCCGCTCGCACACACATACACACACGCACACACACACACACACACGCGTGCACTCACACACATACACGCATACACACACGCACACACGCACACACTCGCTTGCACACACACACACACACACGCGTGCGCGCACGCTCACACACAATTGAATACGCGCGCGCATACACATACTCACACGCGCACACGCTCGTACGCCTGGATTAACGCACGCCGCTCGCACACACACATACACACATGCACATACACACACGTAGACACACTCACACACACACACACACACGCATATACAAACGCGTGCACACACACACACACAAACACGGGCACAAAAACACGCACCCACGCGCGCACACACACGCACATACACACACACACACACTCACTCACGCACGCACGTGTGCACTCACATACACGCACATACACAGACACACACACACACACGCACACACACACACACACACACACACACACTCACGCACGCACGCGCACAAACATACCTGCACACACTCGCACACACGTGCGCGCGCTCACACTCACACACACTCACACACGTGTGCACACACACACACACACACACGCGCACACACACACACATACACCAACACATGCGCACACACATACACACACAAACACGAACACGCGCACGCGTGCGCGCACACATGCACACATACAAACACATACGCGCACACATACAAACACATACGCGTGCGCGCACATACACACACATACACGCAAACACACGCACACACACGCACAGACACACACACAAACACGCACACACAAACGCGCGTGCACACACACACATGCACACACACACACACCCACACACGCGCGCGCTTGCACGCACACTCTTACACACACACACATGCGCGCGCGTGCGCTCAAACACATGCACACACACACACACACGCGTGCACACACACGCACAGACATAGGCACACGCGCACACACGCACACACACACGCACGTGCTCCCACTCTTTCACATACACAAACACAGACATACACACACACACACGTACGCGCACACACAATCACACACACACAAGCACACACACATACACACGAACACAAGCGCCAGTGCACACACGCACGTTCACACTCACACACACACGCATGCGCATATTCACACACACACACACACACGTATGCGCACACTCACTAACACACACACACACCCACACACGCACACACATGTAAACACACACATTCGTGCACACACACAGATACACACGTACACACGCACGAACTCACGCACGCATGCACTCTCACAGACACACACTCGCGCGCACACACACACACCTGCACAGACACACATACACAAACACACACACACACACACGCATGCGCGTACACTTAGACACACTTACACAAACACACGTGCGCGAACACACAGACACACAGACACACACACACGCCGAATGCGCGCGATTACACATACGCACACGCGCACACACACACGCACACACCCACGCACGCACGCATACACTAGCGCATGCCGCTCGCACATACATACACATACGCACACACACACACACGCACACACGCACACGCGCGTGCACACACTCATACACGCATACACACACACACACACACGCACACACACACGCACACACGCACACGCTCGCTTGCACACAAACACGCCCGTGCACAGACACACAGACACACACACACACACACACACACACACACACACATACAGACACACACGCGCGCGTGCACACACTCTCTCTCTCTCTCTCTCTCACACACATACACACAAACACACACACACAGAGACACACACACGTGCGTGGGCATATACACGCACACACACACACATACACACACGCACACAAACACACACAAACACACACACACACACAAGCACACGTAAACACACACACGCGTGCACACACACACACACACACACACACACGCACACACGTACAAACGCATGCACACACGCACTCAGACACACACAAGCACATGCACACACTTATACACACACACACACACGCACAGACACAGTCACACACACACAAACACGATTACACAAACGCGCGTGCACACACACACACACACACTCACACGCACACGTGCGTGCTTGCGCACACACTCTCTCACACAAACACATGCGCGCGCGTGCGCTCAAACACACACACACACACACACACACACGTGCACACACATACACACACACACACGCACACGCACACACACGCGTGCTCACGCTCTCTCACATACACACACACAGAGACACACACAAACACGTGCGCGCAAACACAAACACACACATACACGTGCGCACACATACACACGAACACGAGTGCCGTGCACGCGCGCGCGTTCCCACTCACACACACACGCATGCGCATATTCACACACACACACACACGTATGCGCACACTCACTCACAAACACACACACAGGCACGCACACGTAAACACCCACATTCGTGCGCACACACATACACACACGTACACACGCACGAACTCACGCACGCATGCACTCTCACAGACACACACGCTCGCGCATACACAAGCACGCACGCACGTACGCATGCGCGCACACACACACACACACCTGCACAGACACACACACAAACACACACACACACACACGCATGCGCGTACACTTAGATACACTTACACAAACACACATGCGCGAACACACAGACACACAAACACACACACGCCGAATGCGCGCGATTACACATACGCACACCCGCACACACCCACGCACGCACGCATACACTAACGCATGCCGCTCGCACACACATACACACACGCACACAAACACACGCGCGCGCGTGCACACACACACATACACACATACACACACGCACACACGCACACACTCGCTTGCACACACACACACACACACGCGTGCGTGCACGCTCACACACAATTGAATGCGCGCGCACATACACATACTCACACCCGCACACGCACGCGCACACGCACGTACGCCTGTACTAACGCACGCCGCTCGCACACACACAAACACACATGCACATACACACACGTCGACACACTCACACACTTACACACACACGCGTGCGTGCACACACACACGCACTCGCTTGCACACAAACACGCCCGTGCATACACACACACGCACACACACACACATACACACATACACACAAACACAAACGCACAGACACAGACACACACACACGCATATACAAACGCGTGCACACACACATAAACACACACACACACACACACACACACACACACACACACACACACAAACAAGGGCACAAAAACACGTGCGTGCGTGCAAACACGCACCCACGCG
>OZ012739.1:397214560-397254560 GCA_963859935.3 Lathyrus sativus | reverse complement strand
ACACACGCACACATGTTGGTATTGATAGTGGTTAAGTGTCGGGTTCTTGTTATCGTCTGCACAGGGAATATAAGATATTTCCGCAGTTCGAGAGTTATCAAGTTCTTAACTTTTTAGTAACGAAAGGGGTTTGGTTTTTGGTATCGGTATCTTTGCATAGAAAGTAATGAATCCCGATAAAAGATTGGTTTTACGATTTAATATAGATTTCCAAAGTTAGGGTTCGGTAATCACTTTGCTTGTATATGTCCGATCAACAATAAGCATAAACTTCTTCAGATGATAAACACATTCACAACATCCTCCCAATGTGATTATCTCTAACTCACATTGTGATTTTTCCTATTTTGCTTCATTGTTGATCTCTCACACAATCTATCAAAATGACAACATTTAGGTTTAATATTTTTTTGTGAACAACCACATTCAAAACTATCTCTAGCTTAAGAAAATAGAAGGATGAAAACCTAGGTCAAGAGTTGGAAAATATCTTTCGATCATAAACCAACACAAAGAGTTAAAGATAAAGCAAGGTTTTCATCATATATTCATCATCCAAGAGTTTACAAATGAAAATCATCCATATACTTGCAAAGCTTAATGATCACTTACATCTAACCTTGACAAAATGAAGAACTTAGCTACTCATTTTCATGGTAGCTTGCAAAAGAAGATTCGGAAGAAGGTTGATGAACATTCGAGTCAAAGAATCCAACTTGGATGAGAATCCACCTTTTTTTTGTGAATTAATATTTTGAAATGAAGAAAATAAGAGGTAGAGTGTTTCTAGGTCACAAAATCTCTTATGCAGCAAAACAAAGTAAAAATATGATATCTTGTTCAAAAAGTACAAAGGCTATATATAGAAAAAGTTGCTGTCCTGTCACGCTCGCTACTTCATTCGCCTAGCGAGCTAACAGCGAACGTTCGCTACAGCTTCGCTTAGCGAACATGCTAGTGAGGACTGAGGAAAAGATTTTGGAATGCTTCGCTACTTGCTCGCTAGGTGTTCGCCTAGCGAGTTCTTCGCCACCTGTAACACCCCCTTTCTATACCCCCAAATAAACAATCAAATCATTTAGGCACTTAATGAAAAGAATTCTATCAGAGTATAATTATAACATGGTATAAAAGAGGCGCATCACATTATCATCGAAACGAAACATAAATAATACCAGCTCACGAAGATATGTAATAAAAGGGGTAAATCTCAACTGAAAACAAAGCATAGCGCTTAAAACCCACACATCAACATTTAGAATAAAGCGGAAACATCTAAACATTGAAATCACTTCATTAACATAAGCATCATATACATCGTTCAGATTAATTCAATTCATCAGTTGAGTTTACAAAACGTTCATCAGCAGATACATACACAGATGCATCACAAAAGGATCAAAATAATTCCTAACTACCTAGTGTTACATATTAGAGCCATCAGACCAAAAGAAATGAAGACTCGCTTCACAAAGACTCCAGCAATTTAATCTGCAATGCCTCATAGAGCATTATAAAACAGCAGAAGAGTGAGAAACAATATCATAATACATAATGCACATAAACATATATATATATATATATATATATATATATATATATATATATATATATATATATATATATATATATATATATATATATATATATATATATATATATATATATATATATATATATATATATATATACACACACACACACACACACACACACATAATGTCCTAAAACGTCTTCCGCATTCTCACTACAACTCATCTCACTACACCGTACATCACAATGTGTTCACGCTTAACTATTTATAAATAGAGCACCAAGCATATACAATGTGCACCAACAATGTTTATATCAATTCTTAAACATGCATACATATACACATATATTCACACATACATGTTTATTCAAGCCTTCCATTCGTGCCAATTATCAACAATCTACAAAACATCTACATTCATGTTTATTCACCATACATCATGCACAAATGTCTACATGCAACTCACAGAGACCGACACACGACTCTATGCAGATGCAAATGCGGTACCAACTCATTTCAGCAGGTTCAATTGAAGAACCAAATAACCATCACTCACACCCCACATGGGCACACGAGGTTCTGCAGATTCGCCGAGGAATCAAATATAACCATCACAACATACGAGGTTCTGCAGATTCACCGAGGAATCAATAAATAACCATCGCTCACACCCCACAAGGGCACACGAGGTTCTGCAAATCCACCGAGGGATCAATAAATAACCATCGCTCACACCCCACAAGGGCACACGAGGTTCTGCAAATCCACCGGGGGATCAATCGACACAAGAATGCATACAATGATGCTTCACATGCAACATGACTCATGACACTCTTGAAATGCATACATGTTTACCAACATACTCATGCAATCATCACATTCGTCGTATATATTCATCATGCATTCAAATATATGTATCACAAAGCATATATATATATATATATATATATATATATATATATATATATATATATATATATATATATATATATATATATATATATATATATATATATATATATATATATATATATATATATATATATATATATATATATATATATATATATATATATATATATATATATATATATATATATATATATATATATATATATATATATATATATATATATATATATATATATATATATATATATATATATATATATATATATATATATATATATATATATATATATATATATATATATATATATATATATATATATATATATATATATATATATATATATATATATATATATATATATATATATATATATATATATATATATATATATATATATTCATCATCCATTCACACCAATTTTCATACATGGTTCACATTCACAATCAATCTCGCCATGCATCTCTATTTAATTCAAATAATGCACAAAATTGCCAAACGGCCACATTTCACACTTCACAAATCACAAACTAGGATTCACACCATACGGCTACCCACAATACATATAACAACATATAATTAGTCATCTCAGACAAGGAATGATCGCAACCAAACCACACAACTGATCCACGAATGGAAAACACAAGGAAAGAAAATATGCTGCTGTGTTCGCTATCCTTCGCCTGACAAAGCCTCTGGCGAACCTTCGCTACTCCGTTCGCCTGGCGAACTTGCCAGCGAAGACCACTGGGATTTATTCTGAAATTACTCGCTAGCACTCGCCAGCATACTCGCCTGGCGAATCTTCGCCACTCTCATTCGCCTGGAGAACTTGCCAGCGAAGACCGGGTGGATGCTTCTGACTTGGTTCGCTGCTGCTCGCCGGGCTTCGCCTGGCGAACCTGCGAACTCAGAACTCCAATGGCTGTCCAAAATCCCAAACCTCACAAACCGACCGATTTAATCCAAATCAGTTCCAGTAGTACAACCCACTCATCACCCGACTATACTACACCGTCTATTCCAAATTCTAACCGATAAAACTCAGTTTCTA
Source organism: Lathyrus sativus (assembly GCA_963859935.3). Classification (NCBI taxonomy): domain Eukaryota; kingdom Viridiplantae; phylum Streptophyta; class Magnoliopsida; order Fabales; family Fabaceae; genus Lathyrus; species Lathyrus sativus. The sequence goes on along the minus strand of OZ012739.1, from coordinate 397,251,062 downwards.
CCGATTAAATCAACTTCTGACCTAGAAATGGAAATATAGAAACAATCCAACAAATCTAATCTAGCACATACATGATCATACACATTATGAAGATGATAAAACTTATCACCCTTACCTGATTAATCGCAAGCTAAGGTTGATTCTTGATGATTCTAGGTTTTGCTCCACTTTCTCTTCTTTTCTTTCTCTTGTTTTTCTTCTTAATGTTTCTATCTTTCTCTATTCTCTCTATATCACATATTCTATTTCTTTCCTCCCAATTTCTTTCTGTAATACCCCAAATTTTACCCTTATATTTAGTCAGTCATTTCGCATATCATCTCATATGTATATTTGCTAACCACTAACAAGTTATGGAGGTGTTTTGTTTTGCAGATTTGGTTCCAGGGGTATTTTGGTCATTTTACGCAAATTCTGCTAATTCCTTGAAGACGGGCTGTTATTGAGTTCTGAGGCGTTTGATACACTAGTTTTGAGGCATTTACCTATCACCAGGTCTGATTATATCAAGGTGCCAATTTGATGTGGTCGGTATTAAAACTTGTCGAGCACAACTGGATTTAAGATCCATTCCATCGCTCATGGTTTATTTCCAAAGCGCTTCCGTTTCTGTTATTAAGGCACAGTCGTAATTGGGTATTATTGGATTGTGGCTCTTGGCATTTGGTCAGTGGAATTTAATTACGAGTAGTGTTATTGTTGATGCTGAAACTGTTGTGATTACGGTGCACATCCGTGTTTGGTTATGAAATGGTTGGTTAGCATTTAAATTGGATTTTAATCAGATGATGAGATTAAGATTACAAATGAGACAAGGGCACAAATAAGAATATCATTTGGGAGTGTTTATGTTTTATGACTATGTTAATAAATTTAAATATTTGTGGGTTTATTCACAAATGTCTATAAATTTTTTTAGCTAAGAACAAAATATAAATAGATTCAAGTTTTGGGAATTTTATTTCATAAAGATCTCATCATACAAGAAATGGAGATTGCTTCACATTTTAGAAATACTGTTACAAGGAATTACATTAATCCTAAAAGTTCTAAATCCTAAGTCCTAGAACTTCTAAGTGTCTTCGTGATGTCCTTGAGCTTCTCCGCAGAATTTCCAAATTCACCTGCACATCAAAACAGAACAAACAGTATAGAAAAATGTTAGAAGTTGTTTTTGACACTCTCAGAACAGTGTCATCATCGAGTGCCGGGAGTGGCACAACCGAAGCTGCGTCCTACCCCCCCGTTACCGATCCGCGCCGTGGGCGTCAGATCAGGTAACACCTGTTCTTATCGTTGCGGGACATCCGAGAGATAGAAGTAATAAAAGAAGAGGGACTGATTCGTTTTGCCGCGATTTGGATTTCCAAACTGATACGAGAATAAGGCCACATGGTCAATCTGGACTCAGACCCGGATGCCGGCAGGTCTAAATCACTCTGTGCTCTAAGTTTTTTTCAACACCTGAAAAGCCACAAACGCATCAGTATCAGATTCAGGATTTGGAACTCAAAATCTAAACAATTCATGAGCAGTATCAATTCTGAACCACATAGGCAAGTTCATGAAAACCAAGCTTAAACAGAACAGACTTTGAATGGCCTCAACAAAGTATCAGAAAAATAGAAGGCAAATCAAAACAGCATCACACGCTGCATCAAAGCCCTCGGCTCAAACATCATTGCACAACAGCATACCAAAACAAGGCAAGAGAGCAGGTCAGTTCACAACAGTTCTGAACCAAACAAATGAACTCATATCATAAAAAATCCAAGTTCAAATATCTGCAAGCGTACAAAGAAAAACACCATAGAACTGATGCCTAAAGCGCCACAACAAGAATCCATCGTAAGTATCAGAGACAAAGGCAAAATGTGAATTCAGAAAGGTTATCAGAACCAGCTCGAATACAAAGGGCTCAGTCCATGTCAATAAGATCCCGCAATCAGAAAAGACTGTCATAAACATCACCGTTGCAAGCATTGGGCTCAGTCCAACATCATTGCCCTGGGTAATTAGGAGTATCAGCAAAAAGCAGGAAAAGTCAGGTTATGTCATCAATATGAACACCAGAGAAACAGATATGGATGAAACATCTGCCAAAACATTAAAAGCATCAGAATACGAATAGGGTGATACAGCCATCAGTTATGTCAGAAACAATCCAACTACACCAAAAAACGCGATTGTTATCCATACCAGTTCAGAACAAACAAAACACACCAATTCAGAGAGTGAAACAAGTGCAAAAAGTCAAAAATCGCAACAAATGATAAACCACAAGCGAAGATCATCAGAGGCAATCGCAGCGTCATCAAAGAGTATCAGTTGTCACGGCTCAGATGAACATCATCGCCGTATACCTTTCCCGGCGTTTGACGCAACCGAAGCTGAAGTATCAGTCCTGAAAGAAGAAGAGGAAAAGTTAATGTAGGTTTCAAAACCGAAATCCAGAAATCAAAAGCAGATATCCAACGAAAACCCGAACTGCATCAATGATAATACAAATCAGTTCGAAATCGAAACAAATCAGATAAAATCCAAGCGAATCCATGTCCGAAATAGGGTCAATCAAGAAACCCCAAAAATGGAAAGCTTTGAATCGAATCAGAAAAATCAAATCAGCTGGAAACCCCAATCAGGTTCTAAGAGAAGAAACAAGATCCAAATCGTATCAGAAAACATCCCATTGGAACTCAATCTGAAAAAACCAAACAAAATCAAATCAAATCGAATCATCAAAATCAATCTCAGCCAAAAGTAGCACAAATCCAACACGGATTAAAGGCCCAAAAAGAGAGTCAGAGAGTATAAGAAGGGAACGATCTCACCATCAAAAACCCTAACTGGTAGCCGCGAGCGAGAGAGGAACCGTCGTCGCAAACCCGAACGGAGATCGCAAACGAACAAACCCTAGGCGTTGTGAACGAACAGCCGCGAACTCAGACGGAGGACCCCTCGTCATCATCGTTCAAACGGACACAGTGTATCAGCCATTAGCGGTCACGAAGGATTCGAAACGGAGCGACCATCAGCGCCGTCGAAGGAGAACAACGGACAATCACCCTCCGGCCTCAGCTCACGCCATCATCGGCCGATTTTCACTTTAAACGTAAGAAAGGGGACTTTTTTTTTTCATGTTTTGTTTCAAGAAATAAGAAGACACGGCCGCGAGAGAGAAAGAAGGAGGCGAATGCGAGTAGCGGCGCGAGAGAGAGGTGAAGAAGAAAAGTGAAGAGCCGCCGCGAATGGTCTTTGGGTGTGAAACCCTAAAGACATTTTGACTAACAACTGGGTTGGGTCTGGGGTTTGATCACTCAGCCCAACCCGTTTTCTCTTTTTCTTTTTTGTTTTACCTTTTTATTTTTTTATTTATTTAGTTATAGTTTGTTAAAATTTTAATTAAAATTGCTCCTTTTCAAATGATAAATCAAAAAAAAAATTTTCTTTTCATAATAAAAAAAAACACTCTTTTAAAATAAATAATATAAAGTTTTTTTACAATATAATAAAATAAAAAAAACCTTTTCCAAATAAATAATTTAAGAGTCATTTTAAAAATATGTAAGTTAGTTTTAGATTAAGTTTAAAATATGTTAAAAGTTAAACATTACCCTTTCTTTTATAACTTTAACTAAATATCTTTTCTTTAAAGACCATGGAGATCTTCAGTGCTATATTTTTCTCCTGATTTGTCCAATTGCTGTCTAATTTTGCTTATTAACAGTGTTCATCATTTGCAGCTATTACGACGTGTTTGGTTTATTTAAATTTCATTACTATATTGTAACTGCTTCTCAGATGTAACCCCGCGAATCTAATAATCGCGCTTTAAATTTCTGCCTTTAAATTTCTGTTTGTATGGCTTTAACTTCTGTTTTTATTCCCTGTTTACAGTTCATTTATCTCACACCTTCATCAATATTTCTGTCACATTGCACACACTGCCGAAGGAATTAGGTCTAGCATTTGACCGCCGTGTCAATAGTCCTCAACTTCAAACCCTTACAACTACAAACCCTAATTTTCACAAATGCCTCGCCGCAGGCAAAATTACAATTTTACCCCTAGCATTAGGTCAAAGAGCCGCCGCGCTCAGTTTAGGGTTTCCCGCCGCGGAATCCCTAACCTAATTTAACCCTAATTACAACTTAACAATTCAACGTAGAGATTTGGAGTTTCTACACTCCACGTAAGCGTGTCCTTAAGATGCGTTTATTCCCCTTGAGACCTTGACCACAGTCAAGAAGTCTCTAACCTCCCTTTTGAGGGGAACTACGATTACTCTGATTCCACTCCCATAAGGATACGTAGGCACAAGATGCGATGTCTTGCCGAGTAAACTTAGAATTAACCCCTTAGGTCTCTTTTCTCACTTTTAATCCTTTGTACATATACCTTAAGCAAATAAATAAAGCAAAATAGTAAACATTTGAACAAAAGGTTCCTGTAGAGTACTACAGAAGTTTAGGGTGCTAATACCTTCCCTAAATTTAACCAACCCCCGAACCCTAGATCTTTCCCCGCATTGTGTTTACGATGCAAAATAGGTTTTCCCTCTTTTGACCTTTTCCTCGGATAAATCAAAGAGCGGTTGTGAATTGAATTGCGATTCAAACTAATTAATAGTTTGTGATCCTATTTCCATCGCAACAGAAAATGGCGACTTCACTGGGGATAAGAAAATTCTTAATTTTTGAGGGTCATCCCTAATTTGTTTATATTTATTGCTACCTGTTTTGTTATTTTGCATGTATATATTTGGGCTCTGGTTTGGGACAGTTCCTTGTGCTGTGAGATAAGTCCTACGCCCGGACTAGTGACATTATTATAGGATGGGGATATATTCGATGAGGCTTATAGGGAGTGAATCCCGACCAAGCTGATTCGAGAATCACCGCTCAGTTGAGACCTTTTCGAAAATGGTTCGGTTGAACGAGTAATCGCGAAAACTTTTTCCATGGTCGGTTGGAGTCTGTGATATTGAGGACCGTAGTACCTTAACACCACCTTGGCCTTATTTAGGACGTAGTGCGGGAGCTATGTGGGAGTAATCTTACAACGGCTGCTACGCGATACTACACTCAAAAGAGGTTCTCTTGAGAATATTATTCACCCCTGAGTCAGTCGGAAGGTTGATAATATCCGAAAGATGGGCTGATGACTTTGGGCACTTTGTAGAACCTTGTTCGGTAGGTACAACTAACCTATAGTACACTCCTTTTGGGATGGGTAGACCTTGACTCTGCTCACGTTCCTTTAACCTAGGACTTTGTGTGTTTTCATGCATTGCATCCATAAAGCATCTCATTGCATTGTATTTCATGGAGTTCAAATATCATTTATGGATATCGCGGGATACCATAAATAAAAAAAAATAAAATGAAAAAACAAGAAGAAGATTTCCTTGGTACCCTACGACATTCGTAAATGTTTGAATTCCATGAAATCTTCATTTGCATCATAGCATCACTTACTTTCTTGCATTGCATGTGTCTTCCGTTTTCTCATGTTCGGTTCTCTCGCCTTCCAGTTTCGTCACCCTGAGTTCTCGGCACCAGTACAACACCAGAGCTCAAACTCGGAAAAGAATGGAGGATCAGGCAAAAGAGATTGATCGCCTTAGCAATGAACTTGAAGATCTTCGAGGGGGTATGGGGCGTATGATGGAATTGTTACATGTCATGAATGCTAAGATGGATACCCAGCCCACTGTTGTTTCCGAGGTTACCGGCGTTACTGTAGACCCTCCACCAAGTGTGACCGTAGCAAGGGACCCACCTTATGGTCTTGCTCCCGGTTTTGTGCCTCCTCAAGCCACTGTTCCGATTAATCAGCCTGTTCAGCAAGCCGTGCCTTTATTTTCTGAAGTTCCTAGGGGGGCTCCCATCTTTGCACCACCTGTTGTACACACCCGTGCGCAACCGTACTTCAATGAGACCGTTTTTGATGATCTTGATGAGAATGTTGAAGGGTATGAGAAACGTGATAAGCTTCGTGAGGAAGTAAACACCATCGTCCAGAGATTGAAAAAAGTAGAGGGTGATCAAATTTTTGGGACTGCTGCAAGGGATGTTTGTTTGGTCTCGGGTTTGGTTATTCCCCCGAAGTTCAAAACTCTGAACTTCGATCGTTATGAAGGTGCCACCTGTCCTAAGAGTCATCTGATCATGTATTATCGCAAAATGGCTGCCCATGTTGAGAATGATAAACTGATGATTCATTGCTTCCAAGATAGTTTGAAGGGTGCTTCTTCCAAGTGGTATTTAACTTTGGACCAGTCTCGCGTTAAGAGTTTCCAGGATTTATCTGACGCTTTCATCAAACACTACAAGTACAATATGGATCTGGCTCCTGACAGAAGACAGTTGTTGAGTATGTCACAAAAGAATTCTGAGTCATTCAAAGAGTATGCTCAAAGGTGGAGAGAGATTGCTTCGCAGGTAGAACCTCCTTTGACCGAGAAAGAGTTAGCTGATTGGTTTGTCGATACGGTTCGTCCAGAATTTTACGAAAGAATGGTGGGTAGTGTGACTTCAAATTTCTCTGACATCGTTGCTGTGGGTGTCAAGATTGAATTGGGTATGAAAAGTGGTAAAATGACAAATAATCATGATGTTTCTAAGGATCAGCCGAAGAAACCTCCGTATAGCTCCCAGAAGAAGAAAGAGGGCGAGACTAATGCTATATCCTCTGGTAGACTAAAAAACCAATTTTATCAATATCCGCAAGGTTATGCTCAACCTCAAGGGTACCCAATCCAATATGCTCAACAACCCTATGTGGCAGCTGTTACACCTTCTTTCAATCAACAGGTTCCTATGTATCAACCTATGCAACAACCTCCTGTTTATCCGCCTCCTATCAACTACCTACAGGCGCCCAACGCTCCTGTTCCTCAACGGCCAAAGAGTCCGGCTCCTCGCCAGAATGTTCCGAACAGAAGAACATATAATCCTTGTTCGCCGATTCCGATGACTTTCACTGAGTTGTATCCCTCTTTGGTCAAGCAAGGCCTAATCACTACTCGGGCTTTGGGTCCGCCTCCTAATCCTCTACCCGCCAATTACAACGTCTCCTCTCATTGTTTATTTCATGAGGGTGCGCCTGGTCATGATCTGGAGAATTGTTATGCTCTCAAAAATCTTGTCAGGGATTTATTGGAAAAGAAGATTTTGTCATTTGAAGATCCTCAACCGAATGTTAAGAAAAACCCTTTTCCTAACCATGAGAGTGTCAATGCCATTAGTGCCGATTCGGAGGAAGGTTATGTCCTTGACGTTGTACAGATTAAGACTCCTCTCAAGATGTTCCATTCGAAACTGTTTGAAGCTGGTCTGATAGATACTTCCCACGTTGCATGCGTAAGTTGTAAAGCCAGTATCAAGGGTTGTGTGTTGGTTCAGAATGATGTTCAGAGGTTGATTAATGAGGGTGTTTTACAAGTGACAAGCCAACCCAGGAAGGATGAGGTCGCTGTGGTTGAGCCAGTTTTCCATCAGCCTGGATCAAAGGGAAAGGTACCCGTGTTTAATCTATCAGGGGAAGGTTCTGCCAATCTCGTGTTCGATATACCAAAGTCGTCTATCCCTGAGGTGAATCAACATAGGCCGATAGTTATTCGAAAACCAAGTCCGTTTCCTTTCAGTGATCCTAAAGCTGTGCCTTGGAAATACGACGTGACGATGATTGACAAGGAGTCTGGGAAGGTTATTCCAAATGAAGGGGTTAAGGACACTGTGACCAATATCGCAGAGGCAAGCAGGATGACTCGCAGTGGTCGCGTGTATACGCCCCGTTCCAATGAGGTTCCACATAAGGAAACCACTAATATTCCAGTGGCCGTCAAAGACAAAGGTAAGGGAGCTGTTACGAATGATGAAGATGCTGAGTTTTTGAGGATCATCAAGAAAAGTGACTATAAAGTTATCGATCAACTTCATCAGAATCCTTCCAAGATTTCGATTTTATCTCTGTTGATGAGTTCACCCGCTCATAGGATGGCCTTGCAGAAAGTTTTGACTCAAGCACATGTGGATCAAGATATCAGCACCAGTCGGTTTGATAGTGTGATTGCCAATTTGACCGCATGTAACACCCTTAGTTTCAGCAATGAAGAGTTACCAAAGGAGGGCCCGAATCATAATCGTGCTTTACATATATCGGTAAAATGTCAGGAGGACAATTTAGCGAGAGTACTAGTAGACACCAGCTCTTCTCTGAATGTTCTACCCAAGAGGGTTCTTGATAAGTTGGTTTTCAAAGAGACTGTGTTGAAACCTACTCCTTTGGTAGTCAAGGCTTTCGATGGTTCTCGCCGGTCGGTAATGGGAGAGGTTGAGCTTCCCATCCTGATTGGTCCGCAAGTTTTTAATATCACGTTTCAAGTCATGTACATTAATCCCAATTACAGTTGTTTACTTGGAAGGCCGTGGATTCATGCCGCTGGGGCAGTAACCTCGACGTTACATCAAAAGATGAAGTTCGTGATCGATGGAAAGTTGGTTATTATACACGGTGAGGAGGATCTGATGGTCAGTAACCTGTCTTCTTTCCGTTACATCGAGGCCGATGAGAATGCTTTGGAAATCTCCTTTCAAGCACTTGAGATCGCCAATGCTGTTCTGCTAGAAGTCGAAGAGACAGTGGGTCAGGGTAATCCATCTTTTGCATCTCTGAAGAGTACCAAATCAACAATTGACAGGGGCATTCCTGAAGGTTGGGGAGAGGTAATTGATGTCAAGACCAAGACTGATCGTTCTGGGTTGGGTTACAAACCAACTCAGAATGGAGTTGCCACAACTGTCGAAGGGCGTCCGAAGGTTATCCAAGAGGTATTTGTTAGTGGAGGTTTCCAAGTCAATGCCATCAGTGACTGTGAGGAAAATGAAGAGCTGAGCAACCTGGTGTTTAAGGGTGATGCAGTTTTGAACAACTGGGAGGCCGTAGAGATCCCTGTTATTTTTCCCTTGTCAAAGTAATTTTTTTTTTAAAAGGGTTTCATTTACATTTTCAAATAAAAATCCGTAGCTCTGCCCAAGGCTATAGGGTCGTTTTTGTTGGGCCACCTTTCATTTCTCAAAGGATATTAATAAAGGCATTTTGTTCAATTCCACTTTGGTTCATTTGCGTTTTTTGTTTTCACCTTTAAAAATGAAATTGGCAACCTTTTTCCAAAAACAAAAAATAAAACAAAAAACAGCATTTCATTTCTTATCTTACATATCTTTGAGCATTTTAATTAAGTAAGCCTTACATCATGCAGAGACATCGTAAACCTTGTTGGATCCAATGACTTTACTGACACTCCTGACTGGGATGCACCCATCAACCAAGCTGAGGACGAGGGTGAAGAAGATTTTGAAGTACCCGCTGAACTGACGAGATTGATTGAGTACGAGTACACAGAGCTTCAACCATATAAAGAGCAGGTGGACTTAATTAATCTTGGTACAGATGAGAACAAGAAAGAGGTCAAGATTGGTGCAATGCTTGGGACAGAGGTTAAGCCGAGGTTGATTGAGTTGTTAAAAGAGTATATTGATGTGTTTGCATGGTCGTATCAAGATATGCCGGGCCTAGACACGGATATTGTTGTTCACAAGTTGCCACTTAAGCCAGATTGTCCACCTATCAAGCAAAAACTTCGAAGAACGAGACCCGACATGGCCTTGAAGATTCGAGATGAGGTTAAAAAACAGTTGGATGCAGGTTTCTTGGCAGTTGCAAAATATCCAGATTGGGTTGCCAACATTGTGCCAGTGCCCAAGAAAGATGGTAAAGTTAGGATGTGTGTGGATTACAGGGATCTGAACAAAGCAAGTCCGAAAGACGACTTCCCCCTGCCACATATTGATACACTGGTAGACAATACAGCCAGTTTTGCGTTGTTTTCATTTATGGATGGTTTCTCTGGCTATAATCAGATCAAGATGGATCCCGACGATCGAGAGAAGACTACTTTCATTACTCCTTGGGGGACCTTCTGCTACAAAGTCATGCCCTTTGGTTTGAAGAACGCAGGGGCTACTTACCAACGCGCTATGACCACTCTTTTTCATGATATGATGCACAAGGAGATCGAGGTGTATGTGGACGATATGATAGCCAAGTCTCAGAGTGAAGGGGAGCATCTAGACCATTTGGTGAAGCTGTTTGAACGACTCAGGAAATATCAGTTGAAATTGAATCCTGCTAAATGTACCTTCGGTGTCAGATCCGGAAAATTGCTTGGTTTCATTGTTAGCCAGCGAGGGATTGAGGTGGATCCTGACAAAGTCCGAGCCATTCAAGATATGCCAGCTCCGCAAACCGAGACGCAAGTTAGAGGTTTTTTGGGACGTTTGAATTATATTTCCAGGTTTATCTCTAACATGACCGCTACATGTGAGCCGATATTCAAGTTACTTTGCAAGGGGCAGACGGTTGAGTGGAACCCCGATTGTCAGAAGGCGTTTGAGAAGATTAAGAGTTATTTGCAAGACCCTCCTATTCTGATTCCTCCCGTGCCTGGAAGGCCGTTGTTTATGTACCTTACTGTTCTCGAGAAGTCTATGGGTTGTGTGCTTGGACAACATGATGAGACTGGGAAAAAGGAACATGCGATTTATTACCTGAGCAAAAAGTTTACCGATTGCGAAAACAGATACTCACCATTGGAGAAAACCTGTTGTGCATTGGCATGGGCCGCTAGGCGCCTTCGGCAATATATGGTCTGTCATACCACATTGTTGATTTCTAAAATGGATCCGATCAAGTATATTTTTGAAAAACCTGCTCAAACCGGGAGGCTAGCCCGTTGGCACATGTTGTTATCCGAATATGACATCCAGTATGTACCCCAGAAGGCGATTAAGGGTAGTATTTTATCTGATTATCTTGCAGACCAGCCGGTTGAAGATTATGAACCTCTTAAGTTTGATTTTCCTGATGAGGATATTTTGTTGATTAAAAGAGATTGTGAAGAGCCAGATCCGAGCGAAGGTCCAGAACCAGGTCTTTGGTGGAGGATGATGTTTGATGGTTCCTCGAATTTCAATGGGCATGGTATAGGCGCCGTTTTGATGAACCCAAAGGGTGGATTCACTCCATTTACAGCAAGGTTGGACTTTGAGTGTACTAATAACGTCGCAGAATATGAAGCATGTATCCTTGGCCTCGAAGCAGCAATTCACCTCCGAATCAAACTTCTTAAAGTAAGTGGTGACTCAGCCTTGGTTATTTACCAGGTACAAGGCAAATGGGAAACGAAGAATGAGAAGTTAATCCCTTATAAGGACTACATTATTGAGCTGATCAAGTATTTCGACGAGATAGAGTTCGAGCATGTTCCTAGATCCGAGAATCACGTTGCTGACGCTTTAGCCATGTTAGCATCCATGTGGAAAGTTAAATTCGTTAATGAAGCACCTCTTATCCACATTGAGCGCAAAGTTGAGCCCGCTTATTGTCAGATGGGCGAAGAAGTTGAGGTGGATGAAAAGCCTTGGTTTCATGATATCAAGAACTATCTCGTCAAGCAGGAGTATCCCGATGGTGCTACTGGTCTGGACAAGAAAACATTGAGAAGACTGGCGTCCAAATTCTTTATCAGTAATGGTGTGTTATACAAGAGAAATCACGACATGGTTCTGCTCAGATGTGTTGATAAACGGGAAGCGGACATGTTACTGCAGGAAATTCATGAGGGGACCTTTGGAACTCATGCCAATGGTTATGCTATGTCCAAGAAAATGTTAAGGGCTGGGTATTATTGGTTAACCATGGAAGCTGACTGCATCCAATACGCTAGAAAATGCCATAAGTGCCAAATTTATGCTGATAAAATGCATGTACCTCCATCACCGTTGAATGTTTTGTCTTCACCATGGCCGTTCTCTATGTGGGGCATTGACATGATTGGGGCAATCGAGCCGAAGGCTTCTAACGGTCATCGTTTTATCCTTGTTGCTATTGATTATTTCACCAAGTGGGTAGAGGCTGCCTCCTACACCAATGTGACCAAGCAAGTGGTTGCCCGATTCATCAGGAAAGAAATCATCTGCCGTTATGGAATCCCAAGTCGGATAATAACTGACAATGGCACCAATCTGAATAACAAGACTATGAAAGAGCTGTGTGACAGTTTCAAGATCACTCATAACAATTCTTCTCCGTACCGTCCTAAGATGAATGGGGCCGTTGAAGCTGCGAATAAGAATATCAAGAAAATCCTGCAAAAGATGGTTGTGACTTACAAAGATTGGCATGAGATGTTACCGTTTGCTTTGCATGGATACAGAACCTCAGTGAGAACTTCGACAGGGGCAACACCTTTCTCACTGGTGTATGGAATGGACGCCGTGCTCCCCATCGAAGTAGAGATACCTTCTTTAAGGGTGTTGATGGAAGCTGAACTTGAGGAAGCTGAGTGGGTTCAAGACAGACTGGATCAGTTGAATCTCATTGACGAGAAGCGCTTGACAGCCATGTGCCATGGGCAATTATATCAGAAACGGATGAAAAGAGCGTTTGATAAGAAGATTCGTATCCGTGAGTTCCGTCAAGGAGAGCTCGTACTCAAAAAGATCTTGCCAGTGCATAAGGATATGCGTGGAAAGTGGATGCCCAATTATGAAGGCCCATTCGTCGTAAAGACCGTTTTCTCCGGAGGGTCTCTGATACTTACAACAATGGACGGTGAAGAACTAGCACATCCCGTGAATTCAGATGCAGTCCGAAAATATTATGCCTAAAAACCCGCTAAGTCGAAAACCTGCAAAAGGCGACTTAGGCAAAAATAAGGGTTGGAAAAAAAAATAATAATAAAAGCTCGCTAAGTTGAAAACCCGAAAGGGCGGCTTAGGCAAAAAGGAGCGTCCCGGTGGATTGAAAACCCGAGAGGGCGGTCCAGGCAAAAGTTAGGGACAAAGGCATTTCATTGCATCAGAGGACACTGATCATCGCGAACACACTTTCCGCATGAGATCCATGTTTCAGCTCTTTCATCCTTGCCCAAAGCAGGATTCTGGATTAGTCTTAGTTATTAGTGTCAGTAGGTGTCATTGGATTCAATGTAACCTTTTCCCATGTTGCCAATTTCAAAACATAATCATCTGTGGAGCTATGCCTTCAGCGAGCTGCCACCCTTTAATAAAAGATACCATTTTGTTACTTACATTCCTTGGTGCATTGCTCTTTGTTTCCTATTGTTATGCAAAATGCGTTTATTCTTAAAATTTGAAAATGAAAGGTGCATTGTAGATTTTCAAAACTGTTCTTCAAAAAAAAAAAACGAAATTGAAATATAAGAAATTACTTTGACTAGTGGAAATTTCGGAAGGATCTCTTCACCCCCCGAAAATATCATTATTGCAGAAACACTTTCAAATCATTGCTCTAACACAGTCCCCAGCGAGACTATAAGCTGACAACTTTTTCTTGGGTAACTCAAAAGTGTCCCTCAGGTTTTCTTCTCCCCATGTGAAGACGTGATACTGTACACCCAAACAAATTACCTTCTCCCCAGAGAATTCAGAACTTTTAAAATCAGATTTGGTCCCACCATTGATCCTTCTCACCCATGATTGATGTATTGGTTGCAGAGAACGCAGGGTATCCCCGTCGAGATGTTCATTTTATCTCTCGTCCCGTCTCTAGTCTGTTTCGTCAGCCTACGCAGGGGCATAAGCATCACATGCTTATTTCATTACATATTCATTACATATTCATTACATATTCATTACATATTCATTACATATTTATTACATACTCATTACATATTCATTACATACTCATTACATATTCATTACATACTCATTACATATTCATTACATACTCATTACATACTCATTTCATAACCCCCTGCATATTTACATACATCAACATACATTCATATTAACATATTCATTAATATATGCATTAGCATTCACAGGTTCGTTGTGTTTCACCGTCATTGGTTGTTACCGCCGAGTAACTGGGTTGGTCCATTCTCTCCAGATAGATTGTCAGCCCTAAGCATAAAATACTTACTTGTTTCCAGTTTCCCCACAGAGCTCGATCCTCGTGGATGACGGTTACTTCAGCTATCTTGCCTCGCCAGGATAAGATATCTACCCTTCGGGTTCATTCCCTCGATGGAGTCTTGATTTCCAGTCTTCTTTCTAGCTCGATCCTAGATTGAATCTCAGTCTTGTCGGTCGTCAATCCCAACCAGACGTGCATTTATTTTACACCATCTAAAGGTTTTCACCATACCATAACAGATACGCGACTGTCTCACTTGAGAGGTTTATCACTGTACCCGGACGTGCATTTATTTTGCACTATCTTTCAAGAAAATCAACTACAATCCTTTACAGATACATGCCAGTTCATGCCTGGATAATTTATTATTACAATCCTACATCTTACAGCGTCGATATACAACATTTCTCACCTAATAAGCCGATCCTATCTTCGTTGTGACTCGCAGCAAATGGCCATCTCCATGGAGCAGTTGGGCTTCCATTTACCTGTCGTCTGGAAGTATGGGGGGTTTTGAACCAAATCGTATTCAGGAGAGCACGATCTTGAAGTACGGGGAGGTTTGAGCGGAATCATATTCAGGAGAGCACGATTCTGAAGTATGAAGAAATTTCAAGAGCCGAATCATATTCAGGAGAGCACGATTCTGAGTTATGAGGAAGTTCAGTTCAGTCCTTTTCATATTCAGGAGAGCACGATTCTGAAGTATGAAGAAATTTCAAGAGCCGAATCATATTCAGGAGAGCACGATTTTGAGTTATGAGGAAGTTCAGTTCATTTCATATTCAGGAGAGCACGATTCTGAAGTATGAAGAATTTCATTTACCCGAAAAAGCCGAATCATATTCAGGAGAGCACGATTCTGAAATATGAGGAAGTTCAGTTTACCCTTTTCATGTTCAGGAGAGCACGGTCTTGAAACATGAAGAAGTTTATTTATCCTTCAGTAAGAGAAGAATCAGAATCATATTCCAGGCACCGACCTTAAATGCGAGAAGATTTATTTATCAGATAAGCAGCAGCCTCTTTATTTGAGTGCTTATCCATTTTGGCACATAAGTCCCTTCCAACGATAAGTGACAGTTCTCCCTCGAAAAGCTTATCAGGGCATTTCCCATTAAAGTCCATTTATTTTGGCATACAGCCGGTCTTTATCCTGTATATTTGCTACGGATTCCCGAAAGGTCCGTTTGATCCTGTCACGAGGGATAGTTTACTGAAGCTTGGATGTTATTCTTTGCTCAATGCTCCAGCCTTCTGTAATCGATCCTGCAATCGTACGTGATCCAGTTTTATTTTTAGATTCCCCAGTGGAGGCCGTCTCACAGGTGTCATCTCCATTTGAGAATCTCGTTCCCAAAATGACAATTGGTCGTGTTCGCACCAGTTGACCATCATTTTAGAATCCCCCAGTGTTGTACTGTGTCTCAGCGCGTCGTTTTCCCCAGTGTGTTCTTCTCGTAGCGTCTGTCCCTGTGTTGTCGTGTTCGTCAGCATTGTCGCATTCATCATTCCAGCATACGCACCATATCATATTCTGCATTAAGTTGTCCTCGCTTTGTCCAATAGCATTGCATATCGTCGCATATAAGGGCAAAATTTTCGGTTATCTATATTTAAATCTCTCCACCACGATTCCTCGAGTCTCTGTCGCTCAAATCGTCCGGTGTAGCTATTTAAATAGGGGCAACTGTAATACCCTAAATTTTACCCTTATATTTAGTCAGTCATTTCGCATATCATCTCATATGTATATTTGCTAACCACTAACAAGTTATGGAGGTGTTTTGTTTTGCAGATTTGGTTCCAGGGGTATTTTGGTCATTTTACGCAAATTCTGCTAATTCCTTGAAGACGGGCTGTTATTGAGTTCTGAGGCGTTTGATACACTAGTTTTGAGGCATTTACCTATCACCAGGTCTGATTATATCAAGGTGCCAATTTGATGTGGTCGGTATTAAAACTTGTCGAGCACAACTGGATTTAAGATCCATTCCATCGCTCATGGTTTATTTCCAAAGCGCTTCCGTTTCTGTTATTAAGGCACAGTCGTAATTGGGTATTATTGGATTGTGGCTCTTGGCATTTGGTCAGTGGAATTTAATTACGAGTAGTGTTATTGTTGATGCTGAAACTGTTGTGATTACGGTGCACATCCGTGTTTGGTTATGAAATGGTTGGTTAGCATTTAAATTGGATTTTAATCAGATGATGAGATTAAGATTACAAACGAGACAAGGACACAAATAAGAATATCATTTGGGAGTGTTTATGTTTTATGACTATGTTAATAAATTTAAATATTTGTGGGTTTATTCACAAATGTTTATAATTTTTTTTAACTAAGAACAAAATATAAATAGATTCAAGTTTTGGGAATTTTATTTCATAAAGATCTCATCATACAAGAAATGGAGATTGCTTCACATTTTAGAAATACTGTTACAAGGAATTACATTAATCCTAAAAGTTCTAAATCCTAAGTCCTAGAACTTCTAAGTGTCTTCGTGATGTCCTTGAGCTTCTCCACAGAATTTCCAAATTCACCTGCACATCAAAACAGAACAAACAGTATAGAAAAATGTTAGAAGTTGTTTTTGACACTCTCAGAACAGTGTCATCGAGTGCCGGGAGTGGCACAACCGAAGCTGCGTCCTACCCCCCCGTTACCGATCCGCGCCGTGGGCGTCAGATCAGGTAACACCTGTTCTTATCGTTGCGGGACATCCGAGAGATAGAAGTAATAAAAGAAGAGGGACTGATTCGTTTTGCCGCGATTTGGATTTCCAAACTGATACGAGAATAAGGCCACATGGTCAATCTGGACTCAGACCCGGATGCCGGCAGGTCTAAATCACTCTGTGCTCTAAGTTTTTTTCAACACCTGAAAAGCCACAAACGCATCAGTATCAGATTCAGGATTTGGAACTCAAAATCTAAACAATTCATGAGCAGTATCAATTCTGAACCACATAGGCAAGTTCATGAAAACCAAGCTTAAACAGAACAGACTTTGAATGGCCTCAACAAAGTATCAGAAAAATAGAAGGCAAATCAAAACAGCATCACACGCTGCATCAAAGCCCTCGGCTCAAACATCATTGCACAACAGCATACCAAAACAAGGCAAGAGAGCAGGTCAGTTCACAACAGTTCTGAACCAAACAAATGAACTCATATCATAAAAAATCCAAGTTCAAATATCTGCAAGCGTACAAAGAAAAACACCATAGAACTGATGCCTAAAGCGCCACAACAAGAATCCATCGTAAGTATCAGAGACAAAGGCAAAATGTGAATTCAGAAAGGTTATCAGAACCAGCTCGAATACAAAGGGCTCAGTCCATGTCAATAAGATCCCGCAATCAGAAAAGACTGTCATAAACATCACCGTTGCAAGCATTGGGCTCAGTCCAACATCATTGCCCTGGGTAATTAGGAGTATCAGCAAAAAGCAGGAAAAGTCAGGTTATGTCATCAATATGAACACCAGAGAAACAGATATGGATGAAACATCTGCCAAAACATTAAAAGCATCAGAATACGAATAGGGTGATACAACCATCAGTTATGTCAGAAACAATCCAACTACACCAAAAAACGCGATTGTTATCCATACCAGTTCAGAACAAACAAAACACACCAGTTCAGAGAGTGAAACAAGTGCAAAAAGTCAAAAATCGCAACAAATGATAAACCACAAGCGAAGATCATCAGAGGCAATCGCAGCGTCATCAAAGAGTATCAGTTGTCACGGCTCAGATGAACATCATCGCCGTATACCTTTCCCGGCGTTTGACGCAACCGAAGCTGAAGTATCAGTCCTGAAAGAAGAAGAGGAAAAGTTAATGTAGGTTTCAAAACCGAAATCCAGAAATCAAAAGCAGATATCCAACGAAAACCCGAACTGCATCAATGATAATACAAATCAGTTCGAAATCGAAACAAATCAGATAAAATCCAAGCGAATCCATGTCCGAAATAGGGTCAATCAAGAAACCCCAAAAATGGAAAGCTTTGAATCGAATCAGAAAAATCATATCAGCTGGAAACCCCAATCAGGTTCTAAGAGAAGAAACAAGATCCAAATCGTATCAGAAAACATCCCATTGGAACTCAATCTGAAAAAACCAAACAAAATCAAATCAAATCGAATCATCAAAATCAATCTCAGCCAAAAGTAGCACAAATCCAACACGGATTAAAGGCCCAAAAAGAGAGTCAGAGAGTATAAGAAGGGAACGATCTCACCATCAAAAACCCTAACTGGTAGCCGCGAGCGAGAGAGGAACCGTCGTCGCAAACCCGAACGGAGATCGCAAACGAACAAACCCTAGGCGTCGTGAACGAACAGCCGCGAACTCAGACGGAGGACCCCTCGTCATCATCGTTCAAACGGGCACAGTGTATCAGCCATTAGCGGTCACGAAGGATTCGAAACGGAGCGACCATCAGCGCCGTCGAAGGAGAACAATGGACAATCACCCTCCGGCCTCAGCTCACGCCATCATCGGCCGATTTTCACTTTAAACGTAAGAAAGGGGACGTTTTTTTTTCATGTTTTGTTTCAGGAAATAAGAAGACACGGCCGCGAGAGAGAAAGAAGGAGGCGAATGCAAGTAGCGGCGCGAGAGAGAGGTGAAGAAGAAAAGTGAAGAGCCGCCGCGAATGGTCTTTGGGTGTGAAACCCTAAAGACATTTTGACTAACAACTGGGTTGGGTCTGGGGTTTGATCACTCAGCCCAACCCGTTTTCTCTTTTTCTTTTTTGTTTTACCTTTTTATTTTTTTTATTTATTTAGTTATAGTTTGTTAAAATTTTAATTAAAATTGCTCCATTTCAAATGATAAATCAAAAAAAAAATTTCTTTTCATAATAAAAAAAAACACTCTTTTAAAATAAATAATATAAAGTTTTTTTATAATATAATAAAAAAAAAAAACCTTTTCCAAATAAATAATTTAAGAGTCATTTTAAAAATATGTAAGTTAGTTTTAGATTAAGTTTAAAATATGTTAAAAGTTAAACATTACCCTTTCTTTTATAACTTTAACTAAATATCTTTTCTTTAAAGACCATGGAGATCTTCAGTACTATATTTTTCTCCTGATTTGTCCAATTACTGTCTAATTTTGCTTATTAACAGTGTTCATCATTTGCAGCTATTACGGCGTGTTTGGTTTATTTAAATTTCATTACTATATTGTAACTGCTTCTCAGATGTAACCCCACGAATCTAATAATCGCGCTTTAAATTTCTGCCTTTAAATTTCTGTTTGTATGGCTTTAACTTCTGTTTTTATTCCCTGTTTACAGTTCATTTATCTCACACCTTCATCAATATTTCTGTCACATTGCACACACTGCCGAAGGAATTAGGTCTAGCATTTGACCGCCGTATCAATAGTCCTCAACTTCAAACCCTTACAACTACAAACCCTAATTTTCACAAATGCCTCGCCGTAGGCAAAATTACAATTTTACCCCTAGCATTAGGTCAAAGAGCCGCCGCGCTCAGTTTAGGGTTTCCCGCCGCGGAATCCCTAACCTAATTTAACCCTAATTACAACTTAACAATTCAACGTAGAGATTTGGAGTTTCTACACTCCACGTAAGCGTGTCCTTAAGATGCGTTTATTCCCCTTGAGACCTTGACCACAGTCAAGAAGTCTCTAACCTCCCTTTTGAGGGAAACTACGATTACTCTGATTCCACTCCCATAAGGATACGTAGGCACAAGATGCGATGTCTTGCCGAGTAAACTTAGAATTAACCCCTTAGGTCTCTTTTCTCACTTTTAATCCTTTGTACATATACCTTAAGCAAATAAATAAAGCAAAATAGTAAACATTTGAACAAAAGGTTCCTGTAGAGTACTACAGAAGTTTAGGGTGCTAATACCTTCCCTAAATTTAACCAACCCCCGAACCCTAGATCTTTCCCCGCATTGTGTTTACGATGCAAAATAGGTTTTCCCTCTTTTGACCTTTTCCTCGGATAAATCAAAGAGCGGTTGTGAATTGAATTGCGATTCAAACTAATTAATAGTTTGTGATCCTATTTCCACCGCAACACTTTCCACACACTTATCAATTAAATCTCACAAAATATCCACTTAATATTATCACTAATGCCCAAAATACCTTCCAACCTATTTTTATCCGAAACTCTCAAAGTCGGCAAAAATAGCTCAACATGTAAACATAACATATTATCACACAAATTCCACATAAATATAATAATCACTTAAATAAATCAAATAAGGACTCAATAAAAAAAACGGGAATTCAGAATCGGGGCGTTACAACTCTCCCCCACTTTAGAAATTTTCGTCCTCGAAAATATTACCTGATTCAAACAGCTCTGGATGCGACTCGCGCATCTTATTCTCCAATTCCCAAGTCATATTGCCTTCCGCGGCACCTCCCCATGCCACCTTCACAAGCGCGATATCCTTACCTCTGAGCCTCTTAACTTCACGGTCCAAAATCCTAACCGGTAAAACCTCAACTGTAAGATTATCCCTCACTTCCACATCATCCATCGGAATCACATGTGACGGATCCAGAACATACTTCCGAAGTTGCGAAACATGAAACACATCGTGCAAATTCGAAAGTTTCGGAGGCAACACCACACGATAAGCCACATCACCAACCCGTGCAGTAATCTGATACGGACCAATGAAACGAGAAGTCAACTTCTTCGACTTCAAAGCACGACCCACACCCGTAACCGGTGTAACCCTCAAAAACACATGGTCACCTTCTTGAAACTCAAGATTCTTTCTTCTCTTATCATGATAACTCTTTTGCCTACTATGAGAAACTCTCATCTTTTCCCGAATGAACTTCACCTTCTCCGTCGTTTGTTGTACCATCTCCAGTCCAACTACCGACTTCTCTCCTGTTTCATGCCAACACAACGGTGTTCGACATCCTGGACCATACAAAGCCTCAAATGGTGCCATACCAATACTTGAGTGAAAACTATTGTTGTAGGTGAACTCAATCAATGCCAAATAACCATCCCAAGCACTACCTTGTTCGAGCACACAAACACGCAACAAATCTTCCAATGATTGAATCGTCCTTTCGGTTTGACCATCCGTCTGCGGATGATAAGCCGAACTCAATCTCAACTTAGAACCCAAATCCTTTTGCAAACTTTCCCAAAATCTCGAAGTAAATCTAGGATCCCTATCCGACACAATACTCTTAGGAATCCCATGTAACTTCACAATCACACCAACATAAATCTCGGCTAACTTCTCCAAAGGATAACTAATACCTATCAGAATAAAGTGAGCAGATTTAGTAAGCCTATCAACAATCACCCAAATAGCATTGTGACCTCTTTGCGTATTAGGCAATCCCGTAACAAAATCCATCGATATACTATCCCATTTCCACTCTGGAATGTCCAACGGTTGCATCAAACCACTAGGCTTCTGATGTTCCACTTTAGACTTCTGACAAGTCAAGCACGAATACACAAACTGAGCTACATCCCTCTTCAATCCAAACCACCAAAAGATTTTCTTCAAATCTTGATACATCTTATTCGCTCCCGGGTGAATACTTAAGTTACTCCGGTGTTCTTCCTCCAATATCATCTTTTTCAACTCTACATCATCGGGAATACAAATACGACCACGAAATCTCAAAACTCCAAAATTATCAACCTTGAAGTCCTCATTCTCATTCATCATCAAATCAACAAACTTCAAATCTAACTTTTGCTTTTCGCACACGGTAGCAAGAAAATCATTCATAACATACAACATACCAAGTTTCACACTGCTCGGCGTTATCTCACAAACCAAACTCAAATCTCTAAAACTCTCCAACAATTCCCATTCCCTTACCATCAATGTTGACATATGAACCAACTTTCGACTTAAAGCATCAACTACTACGTTTGCTTTACCCGGATGATAATTCAAACCAAAATCATAATCCTTCAAAAACTCTAACCATCTCCTCTGCCTCATGTTCAATTCCTTCTGATCAAACAAATATTTCAAACTCTTGTGATCACTAAAAACTTCAAATCTCGCACCATACAGATAATGCCTCCAAATTTTCAAAACAAACACCACGGCCGCTAACTCCAAATCATGCGTAGGGTAGTTCTTCTCATGCACTCTCAATTGTCTCGAAGCATAAGCCACAACTTTCCCATCTTGCATTAAAACACCACCTAAACCGAATAAAGAAGCATCACAATAAACTACAAACGACTCCGTCGAATTCGGTAAAATCAAAACCGGCGCCGTTGTCAACCTTCTCTTAAGCTCAACAAAACTCTTCTCACACTCAATATCCCAAACAAAGGCCTTTCCCGTACAAGTCAATTGAGTCAACGGAAGTGCTAACTTCGAAAATCCTTCAATAAACCTCCGATAATAACCAGCTAATCCCAAAAAGCTTCGAATCTTCGTAACTGACTTAAGAGCTTCCCACAGCATTACCGCATCAATCTTGGACGAATCAACACTAACACCGTTACCAGAAATAACATGCCCAAGAAAACTCACTTCCGATAACCAAGACTCACACTTCGACAACTTAGCATATAATTGCTTCTCTTTCAAGATCTGTAACACAACTCTTAAATGCTCTACATGCTCTTCTTGGGACTTAGAGTAAATCAAAATCGGTCTAGTACCCGAAACTAGATCAATCGAAAACTCGACTTCTCTTTCTGGCGGTACGTCCGCAATGTCCTCCAGAAATACTTCTGGAAAGTCGCACACACACGTGTACAAAGAAACACACACGTGCACGCATACATACACACACACACACACACACACACACACGGTGCACGTGCGCACACACACACACACTAACATGGGCGCACGCTCGCACACGCTCACAGAAATACACACACGCATACACAGATAAACACGCGCGCGCATGCACACATGAACTCATGCATGCCGCACACACACACGCACACGCGTACGTAGCTCACACGCACGCACGCTCTCATACACACACGCGCACACCCGTGTGCACGTGCGCGCACACACACGCAAACACAAACACGCAGGCAAGCAGGCATGCACGCTCCCACTCATACACACACACACACACCTGCACAGACACACACATACACACACGCGTGCATGCACATTTAGACACGCACACACAAACAACCCCACGCGCACACACAGACGCTCTCACACACACACACGCGCGCGCGCCTGCACGCACACACACGCCCATGCGTGTGCGCCTTTGCGCGGATACGCACCCACATACACACGTGCACACGCACACACACGCACACACGCACACAGACACATGCGTGCATGCATACACACATACACACACACGCACTCACGCACGCCCGAACGCATGCACGCACGCACGCACACACACGCACACACACACACACACACACAAACACGCAGGCATGTACACACACGCACGCACACACACACACACAAACACCTGCGCAGACACAAACACATACACACGCGTGTGCGTGCACACTTAGACACACACACACACACAAACACACGCGCGCGCACATACACACACAGACAGACACTTAAGAACCAATAAGATAATTCAACATCAAATTCTTGCAACAAGAGGATCCAACGGATGAGTCTTTGCTTCGAATCCGATTTGGTGAGCAGATATTTAATCGCCGCATGGTCGGTATACACAATCACTTTAGAACCAATAAGATAAGACCGAAATTTTTCAAGCGCATACACTATCGCGAGTAGTTCTTTTTCGATAGTAGCATAATTAATTTGCGCCTCATTTAGAACTTTACTTGCGTAGTGTATAACATGAAATTTTTTTTCTTTCCTTTGTCCCAATACCGCTCCAATAGCATAGTCGCTCGTATCACACATTAGTTCAAAATTCAAATTCCAATTCGGAGCGACTATAATTGGAGCGGTAACAAGTTTTTCCTTCAAAATTTTAAAAGCATGTAAACAATCTTCAGTTAAGAGAAATACCTGGTCCTTGAGGAGCAAATTACTCAAAGGCCTAGCTACCTTTGAGAAGTCTTTGAAGTTACGACCGGCGGTTGTTGAGGTTGATAATGATTTTGACGGCTAGAATTACCACCCCCATAACCTTGATTATGGTGATAGTTACTCCTTGGTTGGTACCCTTGATTTAGTTGATAGTGTTGTTGATATGGTGGTTGTTGTTGTTGTTGCCTCGGTTGGTAGTCTCGTTGATTCGCCATATAGTTTACCTCTTCGAACCCGGGATGTGGACAAAATCCGGTATCATGTTCACCTTTGCAAAGCTCACAACAAGCTATTTGTTTAGCTTTTGAGGGCTTTTTCATCTCTTTGATTTGTTGAGTTAAGAGTTCCACTTGTTGTGAAATGAGTTTATTTTGTGCAAGGATAGCGTCATTTGTCCCAAGTTCAAGCACTCCCAGTTTCTTCAAAGTGTTTCCTCTACTTTGGCTTTGAAGGTCATTTAGAGCCATACGGTTGATGATATCCGTAGCTTCATCGGCGTTTTTAGACAACAAAGAACCACCCACAGTGGCATCCAACAAAGTCTTACAATTTGGTTGAAGGCTGTTTTTGAAAATATGAATTTGCGTCAATTCATCAAAGTCATGACCTTTGCACTTTTGAAGCATGGATTTAAACCTTTCCCATGCCTCGTTTAATGATTCGTTGGCTCCTTGGGAAAATATGGAAATCACTGTTTTGGATTCCATGAACCGGTTGTGAGAGAAAAATCTTTCAATGAATTTCTCTTCCAACACGTTCCAATCCGTCATGACCGCCGGTGTTTGATCCAAGTACCAATCTTTGACTTTGCCGAGCAAAGCATGTGAAAAAAGTATTTTGAACAACGGTAGCTCTTGAGCTTGATCAACTCCCGCCGCCAATGCTATCTCATAAAATTTGGTGAGAAAAGCAAATGGGTCTTCATGGTCCATTCCGGTGAATGGACTTCCATATAACAAGTTAAGAGTTCCCGTCTTCTTCTCGGCTTGCCTTCCCGTGTGGCTGGCAAACTGAGCAGTGTTTCTTGGACTGTTGATACACGGGGTGGAAACAGGTAGTGGTGGTGGATCCATGATAGGTATGAAATGAGGTGGTGGTGTTGTAGAATAACCTTCTCCTTGTTCTTGTCGTTGTCGAGCAAGTTGCCTCCTCCATCTTATTCTGCTATTCAGTCTCCTTGCGGTTCTCTCGATCTCGGGATGAAAAAGAAGTTGGTCCTCAGGAATTTACCCTCGCATAAAATGAAAGCTGCACACTAAACCAAACAAATTAACAAGCACATGTCAAAAAATTCAAGAGTTAACAATTCAACAACTATTGCGATGCTCGCAATATCAATTCAAATTCCCCGGCAACGGTGCCATTTTGTTAGGATAATGGTAAAGTGTCGGGTTTTTGTTATCGTCTCCACAGGGAATTTGAGATATTGTCGTCGTTCGACGGTTGTCAAGTTCTTAACTTTGTAGTAAAAAAAGGGGTTTGGTTTTTAGTGACGGTATCTTGCATAAAAGGTAATAAATTGCGGTAAAAGATTGATTTTACGATTTAGTAAAGATTGTCAAAGTTAAGGTTCGGTAATCACTTTGCTTGTATATGTCTGATCAACAATACGCATAAACTCCTTTAGATGATAAACACATTCACAACATCCTCCCAATGTGATTATTTCTAACTCACATTGTGGTTTTTCCCATTTTGATCCATTGTTGATTTCTCACACAATCTATCAAAATGACAACATTTAGGTTTAACATTTTTCATGAACAACCACATTCAAAATTATTTCTAACTTAAGAAAATAGAAGGATGAAAACCTAGGTCAAGAGTTAGAAAATATCTTTCAATCATAAACCAACACAAATAGTTATAAATAAAGCAAGGTTTTCACCATACATTCATCATCCAAGAGTTTACAAATGAAAATCATCCATATACATACAAAGCTTAATGATCACCTACATCTAACCTTGACAAAATGAAGAACTTAACTACTCATTTTCATGGTAGCTTGCAAAATAAATTTCGGAAGAAGGTTGATGAACATCCGAGTCGAAGAATCCAACTTGGATGAGAATCCACCTTCTTTTTATAGAATAATATTTAGAAATAAAGAAAATAAGAGATAATTGGTTTCTAGGTCACAAAAATTTCTTATCCAGCAAAACTAGTGAAAAATATATTATATGTTCAAAAAGTACATAGGGCTACTTATAGAAAAGTTGATGTCCTGTCACGCTCGCGACCTCGTTCACCTAGCGAGCTAACAGCGAGCGTTCACTACAGCCTCGCCTAGCGAACATGCTAGCGAGGGCCGAGGAAAAGATTCTAGAATGCTTCGCTACTTGCTCGTTAGTAAACAATGGAAGTTTTCTCTCAAATTATGGATTTTTGGTCCTAAGTGAAACAATCATTCAAACAAGTTGTCAAAAGAACAAATTTCATTTGCACAAAGACTTAAGTTCTTAAGCATTCTAAACTTCTAAACAAAGGAAAACATGTACCTTGACAATATTCACTTATTTCATACTATCATTGCCATCCAAACTCGGTCGAATCTTCATTAAATGCTTTTATACCGATAGCAACCACTTTAGAAGGAGTTTTCGTCATTCCTGAACACACTAGAAAAAACATAAAAAGAAACAAATATATACAAAATATACAAAGCTTAAAAACATAGAACCGTTGCAATGCACTTCAAAATCTCAACACCAATCTCCGGCAACGGCGCCATTTTGTTGGTGCAGTAAGGCAGCAAGCAAAAAATATTAAGTAACCAGTTTTGTCGTCTCCACAGGGATTAGTGCGATCTGAACGCCGTTCAACGATTTCTACATTTCTAAGCTTAATTTCAAAAGATTTGGTTTAAAAGGTTCAGGGAACCATAAATAAAAACAAAACTTATAAACTAAAGACTGAAATATAAACGGAGCCTTGTCGGGATTGGATTTCATCAATTGATAACATATGCATTCTTCTGATCAAATTAAACACAACGCAATCATTCGTCTAATATCATCACGTATCACTCACGACAAAGCTTATCTCTAACGTGATGTCGAGAGAAAAACCGTGTTGTCTCATTGGTGATCTCTCACCCAACAAAAACACAACACAGAGCATTAAGATCTGATACTCACGCAAATGCTAAGCCTAAATCTATCTCTAGCGTTTAGGATCTAACTGGTAATCATCCTAGATCCAGATCGGAAAAGTATATCTCTATCACGATTGAAATCAAATATTAACAGGTAAAAAAGAATGAAACCCATATCAGATAAACAATTGTTTTGTATAATATACAATGATCAGAATACGTACACACGCTTAACCCTTTTTACATGTATTCATCTAATCCGCCAAATGTCGGTGAACATCATTCTTCATCACTATTATCCCATACCCACACAATATCATATTGATCCTACCCATACTAGCCATGCTACATAATCAACACAACACCATAGAAGATAAAATGAATATCAACTTCAAAACCATGTCAAAAGTTTGTTCATTGATAGAAGAAGATCTGAGATCAAAGATGTGAAAAGGTTTTGTCAAGACCCGCAAATACATAATCAAAGATATTCAATCAATAGAGAATCCAAAATAAGTTCACAAACATATATTAGATAAAATGCATAAGGTATCAAAATATTACAATCCAAACCCCAATAAGAGATCAAGGATCTTACCTCCTCCCTCTTAGAGTTTTGAGTTTCTCTCTCTAGAAGAAATGAAGAGAGATAAGTTTTGATGTCTACAATGGAAAAAATACAAGTTATGACCTAAAAAAGCAAGAAAATCATTTAAATACACATTCAGGATCTATCACGTTTGCCTAGCGAACAACTAGCGAACAGATAACGAACAGGTAGCGAACAGATAGTGAAAAGGTAGCAAACATGTAGCGAACGGGTAGCGAACATGACAGCATTTTGGTGGATTTTGCATGTTGTCTTGGTTTCCTTTCCCATTTCTTGTGTCTTTATTTTCACTTATTTTGTGCCTAATTCCTGCACAATAACACACAAATCAAAGGTACCAAGAGATTTTCTCATAATGTTGCAAACCAACCAAAACAAGAGTGGTTTTCAACACTTAATTGACGAAAATGAGTGAAAAATGCCAACATTTGATAGATCAAATAAGTGAAATTTGGCATCTAACAACTCGTCCCAACTAGCTTTTTCCTTGTCCTCAAGAAAAGTCTGCCTCTCATTTCGCAATAAGAGGATTTGCTCAAGACTAAGATTCACCAAGAATGGATAAAATTGGCTCAAACACAAATGATGCAAACAAGCCATGATTTAAAATGTTTAGAATCAAACAATGCATAAGAACTAACTTCTTAAAACAAATATAAAGCCATGCATCAATCAACAACTATTTTTTTCATGAATGAATCACTCTATCTCTCCTCTTCGAATAAGGATTGAAGAAATTACGCGTTTGCAACTGCGGGGACAATTTCACTCAACTAACAAACAATGCCAATATCGTTTCAATTCATACAAAATCTAACAATCAAAAGCAAAAATATGGAAGCAAGAAGATCACTAAGGTCTTTAAGGTTGTAGCTTGGTCGGGTTCAGAAACAAGGGACATTTGTAAGGTCATTGAAACGAAATTGCTGATGCAAAAGAGACATTCACTGCACACATTATTTACACATCCCAACTTCATTCCATTTGTTTCTTAGTTGCAAACCTTCCCAACTCTTATTTCACAACTCATTCTTTCACTATTTTTCTTTTCCAAGCAAACATTCTTTTTCTTTTCTTTTTTTTTTCTTTCTTTTTTCATATTCACACAATTTTTTTTGGTTCTTGCTTGAATTTTTTAAAAGTTGTAACAACCTACTATCTTCCTTTTTCATTCATCCTAACTTATATTTTACTCAAACCTCAATTGAATGCCCTTAGCTTTTTATGGCAAAGAAGACAATTAAAACAAATTCAAGGGTTCAAGAAAATTTTTAGAATCTCTCAAAATTAAGAATGAGATTCACATTGTTTAGGCTCAAAGGGGTTAACGAATTCTCTCTACTCACGGGTAAGTTGCATTTTGACATGGTTGTGTTCAATACAAACAAGTGCCTTGATCATTTATAATGCTTTCACAAATTCACAATGATAACAAGATAAAGTATGAATGATACGAATCAACAAAGTTTATAAAAAATCCAGCATTTAGTAAACAATGGAATTTTTCTCTCAAATTATGGATTTTTGGTCCTAAGTGAAACAATCATTCAAACAAGTTGCCAAAAGAACAAATTTAATTTACACAAAGACTTAAGTTCTTAAGCATTCTAAAATTCTAAACAAAGGAAAACATGTACCTTGACAATATTCACTTGTTTCATACTATCATTGCCATCCAAACTCGGTCGAAGCTTCATTAAATGCTTTTATACCGATAACAACCACTTTAGAAGGAGTTTTCATCATTCCTGAACACACTAGAAAAAACATAAAAAGAAACAAATATATACAAAATATACAAAGCTTAAAAACATAGAACCGTTGCAATGCACTTCAAAATCTCAACACCAATCCCCGGCAACGACGCCATTTTGTTGGTGCAGCAAGGCAGCAAGCAAAAAATATTAAGTACCCAGTTTTGTCGTCTCCACAGGGATTAGTGCGATCTGAAATCCGTTCAACGATTTCAATATTTCTAAGCTTAATTTCAAAAGATTTGGTTTAAAAGGTTCAGGGAACCATAAATAAAAACAGAACTTATAAACTAAAGACTGAAATATAAACGGAGCCTTATCGGGATTGGATTTCATCAATTGATAACATATGCATTCTTCTGATCAAATTAAACACAACGCAATCATTCGTCTAATATCATCACGTAGCACTCACGACAAAGCTTATCTCTAACGCGATGTCGAGAGAAAAACCGTGTTGTCTCATTGGTGATCTCTCACCCAACAAAAACACAACACAGAGCATTAAGATCTGATACTCACGCAAATGCTAAGCCTAAATCTATCTTTAGCGTTTAGGACCTAACCGGTAATCATCCTAGATCCAGATCCAAAAATTATATATCTCTATCACGATTCAAATCAAAGATTAACAGGTAAACAAGAATGAAACCCATATCAGGTAAACAATTGTTTTGTATAAAATACAATGATCAGAATATGTACACACGTTTAACCCTTTTTACATGTATTCATCTAATTCGCCAAATGTCGGTGAACATCATTCTTCATCATTATTATCACATAACCACACAATATCATATTGATCCTACCCATTCTAGCCATGCTACTTAATCAACACAACACCATAGAAGATAAAATGAATATCAACTTCAAAACCATGTCAAAAGTTTGTTCATTGATAGAAGAAGATCTGAGATCAAAGATGTGAAAAGGTTTTGTCAATACCCATAAATACACAATCAAAGATATTCAATCAATAGAGAATCCAAAATAAGTTCACAAACATATATTAGATGAAATACATAAGGTATCAAAATATTACAATCCAAACTGCAACAAGATATCAAGGATCTTACCTCCTCCCTCTTAGAGTTTTGAGTTTCTCTTTCTAGAAGAAATGAAGATAGATAAGTTCTGATGTCTACAGTGGAAAAAATACAAGTTATGATCTAAAAAAGCAAGAAAATCACTTAAATACACATTCAGGATCTATCACGTTCACCTAGCGAACGGCTAGCGAACAGTTGGTGAACAGGTAGCGAACAGCTAGCGAACAGCTAGCGAACAGGTAGCAAACAAGTAGCGAACAAGTAGCGAACAGGTAGCGAACATGACAACATTTTGGTGGTTTTTACATGTTGTCTTGGTTTCCTTTCTCATTTATTGTGTCTTTCTTTTCACTTGTTTTGTGCCTAATTCCTGCACAATAACACACAAATCAAAGGTACCAAGAGATTTTCTCATAATGTTGCAAACCAACCAAAACAAGAGTGGTTTTCAACACTTAATTGAAGAAAATGAGTGAAAAATGCCAACATTTGATAGATCAAATAAGTGAAATTTGGCATCTTACAACTCGCCCCAACTAGCTTTTTTCTTTTCCTCAAGAAAAGTATGCCTCTCATTTCGCAATAAGAGGATTTACTCAAGACTAACATTCACCAAGAATGGATAAAATTGGCTCAAACACAAATGATGCAAACAAGCCATGGTTTCAAATGTTTAGAATCAAACAATGCACAAAAACTAACTTCTTAAAGCAAATATAAAGTCATGCATCAATCAACAACTATTTTTTTCATGAATGAATCACTCTATCTCTCCTCTTCGAATAAGGATTGAAGAAATTACGCGTTTGCAACTGCGGGGACAATTTCACTCAACTAACAAACAATACCAATATCAATTCAATTCATACAAAATCTAACAATCAAAAGCAAAAATATGGAAGCCAGAAGATCACTAAGGTCTTTAAGGTTGTAGCTCGGTCGGGTTCACAAACAAGGGACATTTCTAAGGCCATTGAAACGAAATTGCTAATGCAAAAGAGACATTCACTGCACACATTATTTACACATCCCAACTTTATTCCATTTGTTTCTTAGTTGCAAACCTTCCCAACTCTTATTTCAAAACTCATTCTTTCACTAATTTTCTTTTCCAAGCAAATATTCTTTTTCTTTTTTCTTTTTTTTTTCTTTCTTTTTTCATATTCACACAATTTTTTTTTGGTTCTTTCTTGAATTTTTCAAAAGTTGTAACAACCTACTATCTTCCTTTTTCATTCGCCCCAACTTAACTTTTACTCAACCCTCAAGTGAATGCTCTTAGCTTTTTATGGCAAAGAAGACAATTAAAACAAATTCAAGGGTTCAAGAAAATTTTTAGAATCTCTCAAAATTAAGAATGAGATTCACATTGTTTAGGCTCAAAGGGGTTAACGAATTCTCTCTACTCACGGGTAAGTTGCATTTTGACATGTTTGTGCTCAATACAAACAAGTGCCTTGATCATTTCTAATGTTTCCACAAATTCACAATGATAACAAGATAAAGCATGAATCATACGAATCAACAAAGTTTATAAAAAATCCAGCATTTAGTAAACAATGGAAGTTTTCTCTCAAATTATGGATTTTTGGTCCTAACTGAAACAATCATTCAAACAAGTTGCCAAAAGAACAAATTTCATTTGCACAAAGACTTAAGTTCTTAAGCATTCTAAAATTCTAAACAAAGGAAAACATGTACCTTGACAATATTCACTTGTTTCATACTATCATTGCCATCCAAACTCGGTCGAAGCTTCATTAAATGCTTTTATACCGATAGCAACCACTTTAGAAGGAGTTTTCGTCATTCCTGAACACACTAGAAAAAACATAAAAAGAAACAAATATATACAAAATATACAAAGCTTAAAAACATAGAACCGTTGCAATGCACTTCAAAATCTCAACACCAATCTCCGGCAACGACGCCATTTTGTTGGTGCAGTAAGGCAGCAAGCAAAAAATATTAAGTACCCAGTTTTGTCGTCTCCACAGGGATTAGTGCGATTTGAACGCCGTTCAACGATTTCTACATTTCTAAGCTTAATTTCAAAAGATTTGGTTTAAAAGGTTCAGGGAACCATAAATAAAAACAGAACTTATAAACTAAAGACTGAAATATAAACGGAGCCTTGTCGGGATTGGATTTCATCAATTGATAACATATGCATTCTTCTGATCAAATTAAACACAACGCAATCATTCGTCTAATATCATCACGTATCACTCACGACAAAGCTTATCTCTAACGCGATGTCGAGAGAAAAACCGTGTTGTCTCATTGGTGATCTCTCACCCAACAAAAACACAACACAAAGCATTAAGATCTGATACTCACGCAAATGCTAAGCCTAAATCTATCTTTAGCGTTTAGGACCTAACCGGTAATCATCCTAGATCCAGATCCGAAAATTATATATCTCTATCACGACTCAAATCAAAGATTAACAGGTAAACAAGAATGAAACCCATATCAGATAAAGAATTGTTTTGTATAAAATACAATGATCAGAATACGTACACACGTTTAACCCTTTTTACATGTATTCATCTAATCCGCCAAATGTCGGTGAACATCATTCTTCATCATTATTATCACATACCCACACAATATCATATTGATCCTACCCATTCTAGCCATGCTACTTAATCAACACAACACCATAGAAGATAAAATGAATATCAACTTCAAAACCATGTCAAAAGTTTGCTTATTGATAGAAGAAGATTTGAGATCAAAGATGTGAAAAGGTTTTGTCAAGACCCACAAATACATAATCAAAGATATTCAATCAATAGAGAATCCAAAATAAGTTCACAAACATATATTAGATGAAATACATATGGTATCAAAATATTACAATCCAAACCCCAACAAGAGATCAAGGATCTTACCCTCCTCCCTCTTAGAGTTTTGAGTTTCTCTTTCTAGAAGAAATGAAGAGAGATAAGTTCTGATGTCTACAATGGAAAAAATACAAGTTATGACCTAAAAAAGCAAGAAAATCACTTAAATACACATTCAGGATCTATCACGTTCGCCTAGCGAACGGCTAGCGAACAGTTAGTGAACAGGTAGCGAACAGCTAGCGAACAGGTAGCGAACAGGTAACAAACATGTAACGAACAAGTAGCGAACAGGTAGCGAACATGACAATATTTTGGTGGTTTTTGCATGTTGTCTTGGTTTCCTTTCCCATTTCTTGTGTCTTTCTTTTCACTTGTTTTGTGCCTAATTCCTGCACAATAACCCACAAATCAAAGGTACCAAGAGATTTTCTCATAATGTTGCAAACCAACCAAAACAAGAGTGGTTTTCAACACTTAATTGAAGAAAATGAGTGGAAAATGCTAACATTTGATAGATCAAATAAGTGAAATTTGGCATCTAACAACTCGCCCCAACTAGCTTTTTCTTTTTCCTCAAGAAAAGTATGCCTCTCATTTCGCAATAAGAGGATTTACTCAAGACTAAGATTCACCAAGAATGGATAAAATTGACTCAAACACAAATGATGCAAACAAGCCATGGTTTCAAATGTTTAGAATCAAACAATGCACAAAAACTAACTTCTTAAAGCAAATATAAAGCCATGCATCAATCAACAACTATTTTTTTAATGAATGAATCACTCTATCTCTCCTCTTCGAATAAGGATTGAAGAAATTACGCGTTTGCAACTGCAGGGACAATTTCACTCAACTAACAAACAATGCCAATATCAATTCAATTCATACAAAATCTAACAATCAAAAGCAAAAATATGGAAGCAAGAAGATCACTAAGGTCTTTAAGGTTGTAGCTCGGTCGGTTTCACAAACAAGAGACATTTCTAAGGCCATTGAAACGAAATTGCTAATGCAAAAGAGACATTCACTGCACACATTATTTACACATCCCAACTTCATTCCATTTGTTTCTTAGTTGCAAACCTTCCCAACTCTTATTTCACAACTCATTCTTTCACTAATTTTCTTTTCCAAGCAAACATTCTTTTTCTTTTCTCTTTTTTTTTTCTTTCTTTTTTCATATTCACACAATTTTTTTTTTGGTTCTTGCTTGAATTTTTCAAAAGTTGTAATAACCTACTATCTTCCTTTTTCATTCGCCCCAACTTAACTTTTACTCAACCCTCAAGTGAATGCTCTTAGCTTTTTATGGCAAAGAAGACAATTAAAACAAATTCAAGGGTTCAAGAAATTTTTTAGAATCTCTCAAAATTAAGAATGAGATTCACATTGTTTAGGCTCAAAGGGGTTAACGAATTCTCTCTACTCACGGGTAAGTTGCATTTTGACATGTTTGTGCTCAATACAAACAAGTGCCTTGATCATTTCTAATGTTTCCACAAATTCACAATGATAACAAGATAAAGCATGAATCATACGAATCAACAAAGTTTATAAAAAATCCAGCATTTAGTAAACAATGGAAGTTTTCTCTCAAATTATGGATTTTTGGTCCTAACTGAAACAATCATTCAAACAAGTTGCCAAAAGAACAAATTTCATTTGCACAAAGACTTAAGTTCTTAAGCATTCTAAAATTCTAAACAAAGGAAAACATGTACCTTGAAAATATTCTCTTGTTTCATACTATCATTGTTATCCAAACTCGATCGAAGCTTCATTAAATGCTTTTATACCGATAGCAACCACTTTAGAAGGAGTTTTCATCATTCCTGAACACACTAGAAAAAACATAAAAAGAAACAAATATATACAAAATATACAAAGCTTAAAAACATAGAACCGTTGCAATGCACTTCAAAATCTCAACACCAATCCCCGGCAACGACGCCATTTTGTTGGTGCAGCAAGGCAGCAAGCAAAAAATATTAAGTACCCAGTTTTGTCGTCTCCACAGGGATTAGTGCGATCTGAAATCCGTTCAACGATTTCAATATTTCTAAGCTTAATTTCAAAAGATTTGGTTTAAAAGGTTCAGGGAACCATAAATAAAAACAGAACTTATAAACTAAAGACTGAAATATAAACGGAGCCTTATCGGGATTGGATTTCATCAATTGATAACATATGCATTCTTCTGATCAAATTAAACACAACGCAATCATTCGTCTAATATCATCACGTATCACTCACGACAAAGCTTATCTCTAACGCGACGTCGAGAGAAAAACCGTGTTGTCTCATTGGTGATCTCTCACCCAACAAAAACACAACACAGAGCATTAAGATCTGATACTCACGCAAATGCTAAGCCTAAATCTATTTCTAGCGTTTAGGACCTAACCGGTAATCATCCTAGATCCAGATCCGAAAATTATATATCTCTATCACAATTCAAATCAAAGATTAACAGGTAAACAAGAACGAAACCCATATCAGATAAACAATTGTTTTGTATAAAATACAATGATCAGAATACGTACACACGCTTAACCCTTTTTACATGTATTCATCTAATCCGCCAAATGTCGGTGAACATCATTCTTCATCATTATTATCACATACCCACACAATATCATATTGATCCTACCCATTCTAGCCATGCTACTTAATCAACACAACACCATAGAAGATAAAATGAATATCAACTTCAAAACCATGTCAAAAGTTTGTTCATTGATAGAAGAAGATCTGAGATCAAAGATGTAAAAAGGTTTTGTCAAGACCCACAAATACATAATCAAAGATATTCAATCAATAGAGAATCCAAAATAAGTTCACAAACATATATTAGATGAAATACATAAGGTATCAAAAGATTACAATCCAAACCCCAACAAGAGATCAAGGATCTTACCTCCTCCCTCTTAGAGTTTTGAATTTCTCTCTCTAGAAGAAATGAAGAGAGATAAGTTTTGATGTCTACAATGGAAAAAATACAAGTTATGACCTAAAAAAGCAAGAAAATCACTTAAATACACATTCAGGATCTATCACGTTCGCCTAGCGAACGGCTAACAAACAGATAGCGAACAGGTAACGAACAGCTAGCGAACAGGTAACGAAT
>OZ012739.1:397187060-397204560 GCA_963859935.3 Lathyrus sativus | reverse complement strand
AAACACACAAACACACGCGCGCGCGCGCCTTATCACACAAACACGCACACACACACACATGCTCACACACACACACACACTCTCTCTCTCTCACACACACAGACAGACATACACACACGCGCGCGCGCACACACACACATAAACACACAAACACAAACACACAAGCGCGCCCGTGCGCGGAAGCTCACAAACTCACACACGGACGCCCGCAAGCACGCACACATATACACAAATATGCACACTCACACACACGCACACACACACACGCACACACGCACACGCGCACACACAACCACTCACGCGCACCCACACTCACACGCATATACAAACACGCACGCGTGCACACACACACACGCACACCCACACCACACACACATACCCATACATGCGCATACACACATAAACATACATGGGCGTGCGTGCACGCAAACACACACACGCGTGCGAGCAAACACACACGCGTGCGCACACACACACACACACGCACTCACGCACACACACACACAAACACATGCATGCGCACGTGCGCTCCCCCCCCCCCTCACACACACAAACAAACGCACTCACGCACACATACACACACAAACACACGCACACATACACACACATACACTTGCGCACACTCTCACACACACACACACACAAGTGCGCGCGCATGTAGACCCACACATACGTGCACACACACACATATACGAACACGCGCGTCCTCACACACACACGCACGCACGCACACACACGCACAAACACACACACACGCATACACACACACACACACAAAAACACAAACGCGCGTGCAGACGCACACGCACACACACACACACGCACACACATGCACACACACGCACGCACACACACACTTGCGCACAAACACAGACGCACAGAGACACACACGCGCGCACACACCTACGCACACACACATGCACAGACACACACACACCCACTTGCGTGTGCGTGCACTCTCTCTCTCTCTCACACACACACACGTGCACTTACACACTCGTGCACATACACACACGCGCACACACACACACACATACACACACGCGCGTGCGTACGCTCTCTCTCTCTCTCTCACACACACACACACATACACACACACGCGCGCGCGCCTAAACACATAAACACACACACACACATGCACACACACACCCTCTCTCTCTCTCTCTCACGCACACACACACACACACGTGTGCACACATACACACACAAATACATGCGCGTGCGTGTTCGCTCACATGCACGCGCGCGCGTGCTTTCTTACATACACACACACACGTGCATTCACACTCACACACACACACACACGTTCACACACCCAAACACACACACACACACACGCACACACACATGCGCGTTCACACACACACACACACACACGTTCACACACACACAAACACACACGCACACACACATATACGTGCGCGCGTTCGCACACGCACACACACGTGCGCACACACACTCTCTCTCACACACACACATACACACACGAATACGCGTGCGCACAGACACACACACACGCGCGCCCGCGCACACACACACATTCACACACACACGCATGCACGTGCACACACACGCACACATACAAACGCGCGTGCACACACACACATACACACACCCACACGCGCGTACACACACACACACACGTGCGCTCACACAATGCCACGCACGTGCGCGTACTCTCTCTCACACACGTGCGCGCACACACACACACACGCTCGTGCACATACACACACACACACGTACGCACATGTGCACACACACACACACACACACACACACACACACACTCTCTCTCTCTCTCACACACACACACACGTGCGCGCACACACACACAAACACACAAGCGCGCGCGTGCATGCACACACACACACACGTGTGCGCTCTCACACACAGACAGACACACACACGCACGCACGCACACATGCACACACACACGCGCGTGCGCTCTCACACACACAGACAGACAAACACATGCACGCACGCACACACACACACATACTCAGACGCACACATACGTAAGAACACACACACACACACATAAACATGCGCGTGCACACACGCACGCGTGCATATACACACACGCACATACAAACACAAACACATGCGCGCGCGCGTTCGTGCACACACTCTCTCTCTCTCACACACACACACACACACACACACACGCGTGTGTTAGGACAGTGATTAAGTGTCGGGTTTTTGTTATCGTCTCCGCAGGGAATATGAGATATTGCCGCAATTCGACAGTTATCGAGTTCTTAACTTTTTAGTAACAAAAGGATTTTGGTTTTTAGTAACGGTATCTTTGCATAAAAAGTACTGAATTGCGGTAAAAGATTGATTTTACGATTTAATAAATATTGTCAAAGTTAGGGTTCGGTAATCACTTTGCTTGTATATGTCCGATCAGCAATATGCATAAACTTCTTTAGATGATAAACACATTCACAACATCCTCCCAATGTGATTATTTCTAACTCACATTGTGATTTTTCCCATTTTGATCCATTATTGATTTCTCACACAATCTATCAAAATGACAACATTTAGGTTTAACATTTTTCATGAACAATAACATTCGGAACTATCTCTAGCTTAAGAAAATAGAAGGATGAAAACCTAGGTCAAGAGTTGAAAAATATCTTTCGATCATAAACCAACACAAAGAGTTAAAGATAAAGCAAGGGTTTCACCATATATTCATCATCCAAGAGTTTACAAATGAAGATCATCCATGTACTTACAAAGCTTAATGATCACCTACATCTAACCTTGACAAAATGAAAAACTTAGCTACTCATTTTCATGGTAGCTTGCAAAAGAAGATTTGGAAGAAGGTTGATGAACATCCGAGTCAAAGAATCCAACTTGGATAAGGATCCACCTTCATTTTGTGGATTAATGTTTAGAGATGAAGAAAATAAGACAGTGAGTGTTTCTAGGTCACAAAATCTCTTATGCAGCAAAACAAAAGTAAAATATGATATTTGATCAAAAAGTACAAAGGGCTATATATAGAAAAAGTTGTTGTCCTGTCACGCTCGCTACTTCATTTGCCTAGCGAGCTAACAACGAACGTTCGCTACAGCTTCGCTTAGCAAACATGCTAGCGAGGGCTGAGGAAAAGATTCTGGAATGCTTCGCTACTTGCTCGTTAAGTGCTCGCCTAGCGAGTTCTTCGCCACCTGCCTCGCTGCCCGCGAATAATGAATTTTTGGTTCTGCCCAAATCTGGGAGTGTTCGCTAGCAGCTCGCTGGATGCTTGTCTAGCGAACAACTCGCTGCAACACTCGCCAGATGTTCGCCTAGCGAACATGCTTTTTCTCTTGGACTTTCTTGATTTCTTTGTCAACTTTCTTGTGTCTTGAATTTTTGCTCATTCATGCTCAAATACTGCACAATAACACACAAATTAAAAAGAACAAGAGCATTTCACGACATATCGCATATCAACAAAAACAAGGCGGTTTTGAACCGAAATTAGACCAAAAATGAGTGAAAGATGCCCACAATTGATAGCTCAAATAAACACAATTGGGCATCTAACAACTCTCCCCAACTAGAATCTTGCTTGCCCTCAAGCAAAATATGCCTCTCGAAGAACAAGAGGATTTGCTTAAAGAAAAAGGTTTTTCTGAAATTGGATCAAATGGCTCAAACACAAACAACTCAACTAGATACAAGTCTCCAATGGTTAGAACAACATAATACACAAAAACTAAAATCTTAAAGCAATGGAAAACATGTATCAATCAGCAACAATGATATCCTGAATGAATCACCCTATCACTCCTCTTTGAATAAAGATTGAAGAGATCACGCATTTACAACCGCGGGTGCAATCTCATTCTCCAACAAACAATGCCAAACTCAATTCAATTCATACAATGTATAACAATTACAAATGAAAATGCGGAAGCACAAAGATCACTAAGGTCTTTTCCGATTGTAGTTTGGTCAGGTTAACAAACAAGGGACATATCTAAAGTCATTGAAAATGAAGTTGACGACGCAAAAGAGACATTCACTGTACAATTATTCACACATCTCAACTTCATCTTACTTATTTCTCATTTGAAACCTTCACAACTCTTATTCCACAACTCAAAATTTTTCAAAATTTTTCTTCCAAGCAAGCATTCATTTTCATTCTTTTCTTTTGATTATTTTCTTCACACCGTAATTACAAAACAAGTGTTTCTCTTTTTTTTTAATGCTTGCTTGGTTTTTCAAGAGTTGTGATAAACTACCGACTTACAATTTCATTCTCCCCAACTTATCTTCTACTTCCTTCTTAAGTGAATGCTCTTTACTTTTGACGGCAAAAGAACAATAATAAAATTTTTTCAGGTTTTCAAGAAAAAGATTTTGAAATCTCGCTTTGTTTCAAGCTAAGATTCAACAGTTTAAGCTCAAAGGGGTTAATAAATACTCTCTGCTCACGGGTAGTTTGTGTATGGAACTGATTGTGCTCGAAAGAAACAAGTGTCTTGATCATTTCTAATTGCTTCCACAAGTTCACAATAATAAAAGACAAAGCATGAACAAAACGAATCAACACAGTTCATTAGAATCCAACATTTATTTGAACAATGGAGGGTTTTCTCACAATTTGTGGTCTTAAGTACTAAGTGAATCATTCATTCAATCATGTTGCAAAAAGAACAATATTCAATTACAACAAGAATAAAGTTCTTCATGCATTCTAAAGTTCTAACCAAAGGTAACCATGTACCTTAGCCGTATTCGCTTGTTTATTTTATCATTGCCATCCAAGCTCGGACGCACCTTCATTGGATACTTCTTTTAGAGAACAACTAATCTAGAAGGTTTTGATACCCAGCAACCACAAAAATCATTGAACAGAATAATTTAAAATAAACACAATAATTTAAACAAAATATTAACCAATAAACTAAAAATAGTGTGCGCGGGGGACTGAACACCCCAAAAGTACAACCACAATAATGAAATCAAACAGAAATATCCGAAAATAAAACAACATACAATACTAAAACTGAAAAGATAAAAACTCAGTCCTCTTCGGACTCAAACACCTCCTCCTCAGAATCGTCATCATCATAATCCTCCTCTCCCTCAACATCATCAGTCTCATCATCATCGTCAGCATCATCATCAACAACAGGACCACCAGCACCCGCCCCCTCTCCAAAAACAGGCATGTCCATAGGCCAGTTCGCGTGCTGCAAGAACTGCTCACGCGTCATCATAGGACGCTCAATGGAGGGGTCTCGGATCTGAAGCTGCAAGACCTGCATAGAATCATGGATATCCATCATAGCCCACTGCGATGCCGCCATCCAATCCCAATTATAGTTGCACACTGCTTGTTGAAAAGGGTCAAACCCTTGAGAAGAAACACCAGAACCATCAGTAGTTCTGGCACCAGCAGCTGCACCACCCCTATAGTTCCTAGACCTACAGTACTTGTCCACATACTTATCATCAATGGGGGCCGGGATCTTCACCAAACTTCGGAAAGGAATCTTCATCTGCGACTGAGTGCATAAGGCCATAATGAGGCAGGGAAAAGCAAGGGGGCAGTTAACCCGCGACCCAGACTTAAGACCACTCTCAACAATGGACTTCATCTTGTTGGAAATAATCCTGGCCACATCAATTTGGACGTTGGTGAGAATGCTATGGACAAGGTGTGCCACTGGGATCGACACGGTAGATGTGTGGGATTTTGGCATGATGTTTGTTAGGACTAGAAGTAAAATCAGTTGAGCTAAAGAAATCATGCCCTCCCTATGATATCTCAAAGGGTGTCCAACTTGGTTTAGCTCAACCGATTTCCCCTCTATCAGCAGGGCAGCGGATATGGTATCTGCGTCTCTCTGCAACCTCAGGTCTCGGGTATATCTGTCCAATTCATTGGCTCCCAGCTGGAGCAGTTCACCTAGCACTCTATTGATGGAATCCCTGTCGAAGGTCACCTGACGGCCCATCACTCTTGTAGACCATGTGAAGGGTTCGTCATCATTTAGCAACGCGTTCGCGTAGAACTCGTGCACCATGTCTATGTTGTAGTTTTCGAGAGGAGAAACCAATCTGGCCTACTGTTTACTGTTGATCAGTCCAGGAAAAGTGTCGTACTCGCCTTGAGGGTCTATGATGAACCTCTTCTTAGGGAGGATCTTCCTTTTTTACAGCGTCCCAAAACGGACAGCTTGCTTTGGCCCTATGAACTTTTCCGTATCGAATTGAATCAGGACCATACGGGAGGTACTGTCAACCTTTCTTTTCTTGCTATGACTACCTGAGGTCATCTGCAAAACAAACACAGAAGACACCAACAAACAGCAGCACACGATTATCAGTAATCAAAAATAAAAACAAAGTTCTGACACGCTCGCTGGCTTGCTCGCCTAGCGAGTCCATAGCGAATGCTCGCTACTGACTCGCCTAGCGAACGAGCTAGCGAGCGCTGCGAAAATGCTAAAAACAACGACTGTATTGGACCCCAACATCCAAAATCCCAAATTCGTTGACTATGATTCAAGAACTACATGATTAAACATGAATGGAATCGTTCTTGGTAAACATGCAAACCTAAAGTTTCACAAATATATAACTAGCAAAATCTAACCTAAACCCTAATGCTTTTACTAAAACAACAATGAAGAACAAAAAGAGAGGAGATTGAGCAAACCTTACTGTAACAGAGAGAATGGTGTACACAGATTAGGGCTTACAAGAGAAAAATAGAGAGGAGAGTTCTGGTGCTTGTGTTTGGCAGTGGAAGTATGAAAGTGAGAATGAATGGGAAAGACTTAGTTTCAAAAGAAAAAACTGATTTTGGGCCTACAAGAGTGGCCCACTAATAACTAAAAGTGCCAGATACGCTCCCATTCGCCTAGCGAATAGGTAGTGAAGGCTCGCTGCATGCTCGCCTAGCGAACGTGCTAATG
This sequence comes from Lathyrus sativus, assembly GCA_963859935.3. Classification (NCBI taxonomy): domain Eukaryota; kingdom Viridiplantae; phylum Streptophyta; class Magnoliopsida; order Fabales; family Fabaceae; genus Lathyrus; species Lathyrus sativus. The sequence continues at coordinate 397,197,625 of OZ012739.1, read as the reverse complement.
AGCATGACAGAATTTTGAAAAAAAATCAGGACAACAGACAAAGGTCAAATTTAGCATGCTTCCTCATGTAGACTCCCACAAAACACAAACAGTAAATAGCAAATACTTACAACATTGAGTTGCCTCTCAACAAGCACTTGTTTAACGTCGGATAAGCTCGACGGTCCAAGATGCTCACATCGGAACATCCAGAAGAAAGGCACAACTGTCTCGATCAATTAGGCCGCCAAGATACACCTTTAAACGTTGGCCATTTACTGTCCAACTGTCCTTCTTTTCCAAGTCTTCAATCACAACAGCCCCAAAATTTTTCACCTCTTTTACACGAAATGGCCCAGACCATTTTGACTTCAATTTTTCGGGAAAAAGTCTCAACCTGGAATTAAACAATAACACCAACTGCCCGGGCACAAATTCTTTTTTTTGAAGCTTTTTGTCATGATATTCTTTAACTTTTTCTTTGTACAACCAACTTGAGTGATATGCGGCATTGCGCATCTCTTCCAACTCAAGCAGTTGCACCTTTCTTTTTTCACCAGCCAACTCATTATCAAATTTCAAAAATTTTAAAGCCCATAAGGCTTTGTGCTCCATTTCGACCGGCAAATGGAAAGTTTTACCAAAAACCAGTAGAAACGGAGTTAGCCCAATTGGAGCTTTATAAGCAGTGCGGTATGCCTATAAAGCTTCACCCAATTTTTGCGATCAATCCTTTCTCGAGTTAGACACGGTTTTTTCAAGTATTCTCTTAATCTCCCGATTAGAGACCTCAGCTTGACCATTGGCCTGTGGGTGGTACGGAGTTGCCACTCTATGTGTTACACTGTAATGTTGCAAACTTTTTTCCAACGGTGCATTACAAAAGTGTGACCCTCCGTCACTGATCAACACATGGGGGTTCCGAAACGGGAAAAAATATTTTTCTTTAAAAATTATGTGACCGTTTTAGAATCCGCCCGAGGTGAGGCAACCGCCTCAACCCAGTTTGACACATAGTCAACTGCAACCAACAAGTATTCATTTCCAAAAGAGGGTGGGAATGGTCCGACAAAATCGATACCCCAACAATCAAATAATTCAACCTCTTGGATGTTTTGGAGAGGAATCTCGTCTCTCTTACCTATCCCACCACTTCTTTGGCAACTGTCACAACTTTGTGCACGAGCATTTGCGTCTTAAAAAATAGAAGGCCAATAAAATCCTGATTGAAGGACTTTATTTGCCGTTCTTGACCCATTGAAATGTTCGCCATAAGGCGAGTTGTGACAATATCATAGAATACTTTTCGCTTCATCACCGGTAACACACCTTCTCAGAATGTTATCACCACCCAACTTAAAAAAGTATGGGTCATCCCACACATAATACTTACAATCCGAGATGAATTTCCTTTTTTGATTTGAAGTTAGGTCGGGAGGCACAAGACCACTCGCCTTATGGTTTGCAAAGTCTGCAAACCACGGCCTAACTTGAACTTTAAAAAGTTTTTCATCAGGAAATTATTCTCGGATTTCCTGTTCAAAAGATGTAACCTCCATATTCACAAGGCGAGATAAATGATCCGCCACCAAATTTTCCGATCCTTTCTTGTCCTTAATTTCAATATCAAATTCTTGTAACAAGAGGATCCAGCGGATGAGCCTTTGCTTCGAATTCGGTTTGGTGAGCAGATATTTAATCGCCGCATGGTCGGTATACACAATCACTTTAGAACCAATAAGATAAGACCGAAATTTTTCTAGCGCATACACTATCGCAAGTAGCTCTTTTTCGGTGGTAGTATAATTAATTTGCGCCTCATTTAAAACCTTACTTGCGTAGTGTATAGCATGAAATTTGTTTTCTTTCCTTTGTCCCAATACCGCTCCAATAACATAGTCGCTCGCATCACACATTAGTTCAAAATTCAAATTCCAACTCGGAGCGACTATAGTTGGAGCGGTAACAAGTTTTTCCTTCAAAATTTTAAAAGCATGTAAACAATCTTCAGTTAAGAGAAATACCTGGTCTTTGGCGAGCAAATTACTCAAAGGCCTAGCTACCTTTGAGAAGTCTTTGATAAATCGCCGGTAAAAACCGGCATGCCCAAGGAAGCTTCAGATTCCCTTCAGATTAACCGGAGGAGGCAACTTTGCAATCACGTCAACTTTTGCTCGATCCACCTCAAGCCCTTTTGAAGAAACTTTGTGTCCGAGCACTATCCCCTCAGTTACCATGAAGTGGCATTTCTCCCAATTAAGCACGAGATTTGTTTTCACACACCGTTCAAGCACCGTTTCCAAATTTTCCAAGCATAAACCAAAAGAACTTCCAAACACGGAGAAGTTGTCCATGAACACTTCCATAGTTTTCTCGATCAAGTCGGCAAAAATGGCTTGCACACATCTTTGGAAAGTCGTCGGTGCGTTGCATAACCCAAAGAGCATTTTTCTATATGCGGAAATTCCAAACGGGACATGTGAAAGCCGTCTTTTCGTGATCGGAAGGGTCAACCGCAATTTGGTTGTACGCGAAATAGCCATCAAGGAAACAATAGTATTTTTGGCCCGAAAGTCTTTCCAACATTTGGTCCATGAACGGAAGTGGAAAATGGTCTTTTCGAGTTGCGGTATTCAACCGCCTATAATCAATACACATTATCCACCCCGTTGCCACTTTCCTTGGTATCAATTCATCTTTTTCATTTCGAATGACGGTCATTCCACCCTTTTTAGGAACCACATGCAGGGGACTTGCCCAAGGGCTATCCGAAGCGCCCACATACACACACACACGCACACACACACGCACAGACACGCACACACACATACATACACAAACGCATGTGCACACACACATGCACACACACACACACACACACACTCACACGCGCACACACACACGCGCACACACACACTCTCTCTCTCTCACACACACACACGTGCGTGCACACATACACCCGCATGCACATACACACACTCTCTCTCACACACACACACACAAACACACACATACACACACACACACACGTGCGCACATACACACACACGCACACACACGGACGCACGCACACACGCATGCACGCGCACACACACACACAAACAAGCACACACGCGTGTGTGCACACACAAACACGCACACACGCGTGCACACGCACACAAGCGCACGCGCGCGCTCGCACCCACACACACGTGCGCACACACAAACACACACACACAAACACACAAGCATGCCCGTACACGCGTACGCGCGTACACACACACGCACGCACACATGCACGCACACACGCATACACACACGCACACACACACACACGTGCACACTCACACACACGCACATACATACGCGCACATACACACACGTGCGCACGCACATACGCACATATATGCATACACACACACACGTGCACACACGCACGCACACACACACACACACATACATGCACGTGCACACTCTCACACACATGCAAACACACACACGCGTGCGCACGGACTTACGTACACACATATGCGCACGCACATACACACACACATGCACGCTCGCACGCACCCACACACACATGCACACACACGCACACCCACCCACGCACACACACACATATACACGCGTGCGCACACACTTACACACATATACACGCGTGCGCACACACTTACACACACACATACGTGCGCGCACACACACACACACGCGTGCGCACATATACGCATACACACACGCACTCACGCACGCACGCACACATGCACATACACAAACAAACACATGCATGCGCGCGTGTTAGATGCCCAATTGTGCTTATTCGAGCTATCAATTGTGGGCATCTTTCACTCATTTTTGGTGTAATTTCGGTTCAAAACCGCCTTGCTTTTGGTGATATGCGATATGATGCGAAATGCTCTTGATCCTTTTAATTTGTGTGTTATTGTGCAGTATTTGAGCATGAAAGAGTAGAATTTGAACACACAAGAAAGTTGACAAAGGAATCAAGAAAGAACAAGATCAAAATCCTGTTCGCTAGGCGAGCATCTGGCGAGTGTTGCAGCGAGTTGTTCGCTAGGCGAGCATCTAGCGATCCGCTAGCGAACACTCCCAGACTTTGGCAGAATCAAAATGGCATTATTCGCTGGCAGCGAGGCAGGTGGCGAAGAACTTGCTAGGCAAGCACCTAGAGAGCAAGTAACGAAGCATTCCAGAATCCTTTCCTCAGCCCTCGCTAGCATGTTCGCTAGGCAAGGCTATAGAGAACGTTCACTGTGAGCTCGCTAGGCGAATGAGGACGCGAGCGTGACAGGACAACAACTTTTTCTATATATAGCCCTTTGTACTTTTTGAACAGAAATCATATTTTTCATTAGTTTTGTTGCATAAGAGATTTTGTGACCTAGAAACCCTCTATCTCTTATTTTCTTCATTTCCAAACATTAATCTACAAAAAGAAGGTGAATTCTCATCCAAGTTGGATTCATGACTCGAATGTTCATCAACCCTCTTCCAAAACTTCTTTTGCAAGCTACCATGAAAATGAGTAGCTAGGTTCTTCATTTTGTCAAGGTTAGATATAGATGATCATTAAGCTTTGTAAGTATATGGATGATCTTCATTTGTAAACTCTTGGATGATGAATATATGGTGAAAACCTTGCTTTATCTATAACTCTTTGTGTTGGTTTATGATCGAAAGATATTTTCCAACTCTTGACCTAGGTTTTCATCCTTCTATTTTCTTAAGCTAGAGATAGTTTTGAATGTTGTTGTTCATGAAAAATATTAAACCTAAATGTTGTCATTTTGATAGATTGTGTGAGAAATCAACAATGGATCAAAATGGGAAAAATCACAATGTGAGTTAGAAATAATCACATTGGGAGGATGTTGTGAATGTGTTTATCATCTAAAGAAGTTTATGCTTATTGACAATCTTCTTTAAATCGTAAAATCAACCTTTTACTGCGATGCATTATTTTTTATGCAAAGATACTGTTTCAAAAACCAAACCCATTTTGTTATTAAAAAGTTAAGAACTCGATAACTGTCGAACTGCGGCAATATCTCATATTCCCGGTGGAGACGATAATAAAAACCCGACACTCAACCACTGTAACCAACAGCGCGTGCGCTCCCATACACACGCGCGCGAGCACGCACACACACACGCGCGCACGCGCGCACACACACACACACACACACACACACACACACGCGCGCGCGCGAGCACGCACACACGCACACATGCGCGTACACACACACACGCATGCACTAACGCACGCTGCTCGCACACACATACACACACACGCACACACATACACACGTGCACACACACACACACGCACACAGACGCGTGCGCACACACACACGTGCGCATACGCGCGCGCACTCACACACACACACACTTGTGCACACACAGACACACACGCACGCACGCATGCAAACACACAAACGCGCGTGCGCACACACACACGCACACACGCACTCGCATGCACACAAACACGCACGTGCACACACAGACACACAAGCACAAACACACACACACACACACACACGCACGTGCGTACACTCTATCACACACACACAAACACACACCCACACAGACACACAAACACGTGTGCACGCACACACATGCACACACACACACACACACACACGTGCGCGCACACGTACACACACATACAAACAAATACGCGCGCGCATGCGCGTACACACAAACACACACGCACGTCTGTGCACATACACACACACGTACATGCATACACACACACGCACAGACACACACACACATACAAACACACGCGCACACACAAACGCGTGTGCACGCACACACACACACACTCACAAACACACACGCGCGTGCGCTCACACACTCTCTCTCACACACACTCACACACTCACACATATAAAAACATGTGCGCGCATACAGACACATGCGTGCGCGCGCGTGCTAACGCACTTACACACACATGCGCATGCGCACGCACCCACACAAACACATGCATGCACGCACACGCGCACACACACACACACACATACACTCACAAGCAAACACACGCGCGCGTGTACACACACAGACACACGTGTGCACACACACACATGCGTGTGCACACACACACACTCTCTCTCTCTCTCTCACACACACACACACATGCGCGCGCACACACACACACACACACACACGTGTGCGCACACACACACGTGTGCGCACACACACACATACAGACACACACACATACTTACTCACGCACGCACCCACACACACACAGTTACAAGCACACACACACACACAGTTACATGCGCCCGCACACACACACACACACACACACACACGTGCAGGCACCTCTCACACTCACATGCACGCAGACACGCACGCACGCCGTGCACACTGAAACACACACACACACACACACACACGCATGCACTAACGCACGCTGCTCGCACACACATACACACACACGCACACACATACACACGTGCACACACACACACGCACACAGACGCGTGCGCACACACACACGTGCGCATACGCGCGCGCACTCACACACACACACACACACACACACTTGTGCACACACAGACACACACGCACGCACGCATGCAAACACACAAACGCGCGTGCGCACACACACACGCACACACGCACTCGCATGCACACAAACACGCACGTGCACACACAGACACACAAGCACAAACACACACACACACACGCGCACGTGCGCACACTCTATCACACACACACAAACACACACCCACACAGACACACAAACACGTGTGCACGCACACACATGCACACACACACACACACACACACACACACACACGTGCGCGCGCACGTACACACACATACAAACAAATACGCGCGCGCATGCGCGTACACACAAACACACACGCACGTCTGTGCACATACACACACACGTACATGCATACACACACACGCACAGACACACACACACATACAAACACACGCGCACACACAAACGCGTGTGCACGCACACACACACACACTCACAAACACACACGCGCGTGCGCTCACACACTCTCTCTCACACACACTCACACACTCACACATATAAAAACATGTGCGCGCATACAGACACATGCGTGCGCGCGCGTGCTAACGCACTTACACACACATGCGCATGCGCACGCACCCACACAAACACATGCATGCACGCACACGCGCACACACACACACACATACACTCACAAGCAAACACACGCGCGCGTGTACACACACAGACACACGTGTGCACACACACACATGCGTGTGCACACACACACACTCTCTCTCTCTCACACACACACACACATGCGCGCGCACACACACACACACATACACACACGTGTGCGCACACACACACGTGTGCGCACACACACACATACAGACACACACACACACTTACTCACGCACGCACCCACACACACACAGTTACAAGCACACACACACACACACAGTTACATGCGCCCGCACACACACACACACACACACACACACACACGTGCAGGCACCTCTCACACTCACATGCACGCAGACACGCACGCACGCCGTGCACACTGAAACACACACACACACACGTGTGCGCGCACGCGCCCACACACAAACACACACACACACGTACACACACACACATACGCGTGCACACACGCTCTCTCTCTCTCTCTCTCACACACACACGCACGTGCACACATGCGCACACACATATACACAGACACACGCACACGTGCACGTGCACACACGCACACACACACATACGCACACACGCATGCTCACACTCTCTCTCACACACACACAGACACACACACACACACACACACACACACACACACACACACACACACACGTGCACACACATAAATACAAACACGCACGCTCACACACACACGCATGCACACACACCCACATACAGAGGTGTGCGCACACTCACACATACACACACAAACACGCGCGCACATGCAAACACGCGTGCGCACACACACACACACACACACACACTCACTCACTCATGCACGCACGCACGTACACACGCACACAAACACGCAGTCACGCACGCACGTGCACACACAAAAACACACCTGCGTGCACACTTAGACACACACATACCCAAGCACACGCATGCGCACACACTGACACATACGCACACACGCGCGCACACACTGACACATATGCACACACGCGCGTGTGTGCAAGTACACACATAATCGCATGTGCGCGCGTACACACACGCACACACACATACACACACGCACGCATGCACTAATGCACGCTGCTCGCGCACACACACACGTACGCATGCACTAATGCACGCTGCTCGCACACACACACGCACACGCGCGCACACACACACACACACGCGGGTTCGCACACACACACACACATACACACACGCATGCACACGCGCGCACACACACAAATACACACGCACATGCGCGCACACACACACACACACACTCATGCACGCACACACACACACGCATACACAAACACGCACACACGCACTCGCGTGCACACAATCATGCTCGCGCACATACAGACACACACACACGCACACACACACACACACAAACACACGCCCACATACACACACGCACACACATTCACGCACGCACGCATACACCCACACACACACACAAAAACACGCAGGCACGCACACACGCAGACACACACACACACACACAAACACGCAGGCACGCATGCACGCGCACACACACACACACAAAAACCTGCGCGCACACACACACACACACACGTGTGCGCGCACACTTAGGCGCACACACACACACACATACGTGTGCGCGCACACTTAGGTACACACACACAAACACACGCGTGCGCACATATAGACGCAAACACACACACACACACACGCGTGCACGCATGCACAAACAAACACGCGCGCGCAAGCGTGCGCCACTGCGTGCGCGCGCTCACCCGCACACACGCACGCACGCAAGCACTAACGCACGCCGCTCGCACATACACACACACACTAACACATGCACGCACGCACACACACACACACACCTACACGCACGCACACACATACACACACACACACGCACTAACGCATGCACGCACGCAAACACACACGCGCGCGCACACACACAAAGACACATATGTGCGCACACATTCACACACACGCACACACATACACACACACAAGCACGCAAGCACACACGCACTTGCGTGCACACAAGCACGCGCGTGCACACACTGAGACACACACGCACACACACACATGCATACAGTCACACACATGCGTGCGCACAGTCTCTCTCTCTCACACACACACAAAGACATACACACAGACAAACACACACACACACGTGCGTGCGTACACACACGCATAAACATCCACCCACACGTGCGCGCACACATACACACACACATGAACACACGCGCGCGTGTGCACTCACACACACGCGTGCACGCACATATACACACACACGCACACACACGCGCACACACACACACACATACACAAACGCACGTGGACACGCACACACACGCATAGACACACACACACACGCATACACAAACGCACGTGGACACACACATACACACACAGACTCACGTGCACACACACACAAAGACGCGCGTGCGCATACACTCTCTCACACACACAAAAACACACATGTTCGCGCGTGCGCGCACCTACAAACAACACGTGCACACACACACACACATGTACACATACACACAAGGACACAAACACACACACGCGCGCGTGCACACTTTCTCTCTCTCACAAACATACACACACACGCACATACACAGAGACACACGTGCGCACACACACACACACACGCACACACAAACGTACGCACACACATACACACACGTGCACACTCACACACACACGCACACACATACGCATACACACAAACACACACACACACACACGCGCGTACACCCGAACACACACGTGCGCGCGTGCAGGCACCTACACACACACGCATGCGCACCCACATACACACACACATGCACGCTCGTACGCACCCACATACACACTCGTGCGTACACACTCACACAGCCACACACACATACATACACACGCGTGCACAAACACACACACACAAACACGCGCGCACACGCACAAACACATGCAGATGCACTAACGCACGCCGCTCGCACACACATACACAAACACACGCGCACACACACGCACTCACGTGCAAACACACACACACACACACACGTGCGCGCACACACGCACACACGCACGTGCACACACACACACACCCGTGCGCACACACGCGTACACACACACACGCATGTGCACACACAGACACACAAGCACGCACGCACGTAGACACACACACACGCACACACACACACATGCACTCGTATGCACACACAGACACACACACACACACACACGCATTTGTGCGCACACTTTCTCTCAAACACACATACAAACACACACACACACAAACACGTGCGCGTGCACGCACATGCAAACACACACGCACACACACACATACACGTGCGTGCACACATACACACATATACACACGAAAACGTGCGCGCGTACACACACACACACGCATGCACTCACATACATACACACGCACACGCAGGCACACACACGCACAGACACACAC
>OZ012739.1:397179560-397184560 GCA_963859935.3 Lathyrus sativus | reverse complement strand
CACAGACACACACACACATACGTGCGCGCACACTTAGATACACACAGACAAACACTCGCGCGCGCACACACAGACATAAACACACACACACAGACACTTAAGAACCAATAAGATAATTCAACATCAAATTCTTGCAACAAGAGGATCCAACGGATGAGTCTTTACTTTGAATCCGATTTGGTGAGCAGATACTTAATCGCCGTATGGTCGGTATACACAATCACTTTAGAACCAATAAGATAAGCCCAAAATTTTTCTAGCGCATACACTATCGCGAGTAGTTCTTTTTCGGTGGTAGCATAATTAATTTACGCCTCATTTAAAACCTTACTTGCGTAGTGTATAGCATGAAAAAAAATTTCTTTCCTTTGTCCCAATACCGCTCCAATAGCATAGTCGCTCGCATCACACATTAGTTCAAAATTCAAATTCAAATTCGGAGCGACTATAATTGGAGCGGTAACAAGTTTTTCCTTCAAAATTTTAAAAGCATGTAAACAATCTTCAGTTAAGAGAAATACCTGGTCCTTGGAGAGCAAATTACTCAAAGGCCTAACTACCTTTGAGAAGTCTTTAAAGTTACGACCGGCGGTTGTTGAGGTTGATAATGATTTTGACGGCTAGAATTACCACCCCCATAACCTTGATTATGGTGATAGTTACTCCTTGGTTGGTACCCTTGATTTGGTGGATAGTGTTGTTGTGGTTGATTTTAAGAATGTTGTTGATACGGTGGTTGTTGTTGTTGTTGCCTCGGTTGGTAGTCTCGTTGATTCGCCATATAGTTTACCTCTTTGAACCTGGGATGTGGACAAAATCCGGTATCATGTTTACCTTTGCAAAGCTTACAACAAGCTATTTGTTTAGCTTTTAAGGGCTCTTTCATCTCTTTGATTTGTTGAGTTAAGAGTTCCACTTGTTGTGAAATGAGTTTATTTTGTACAAGGATAGTGTCATTTGTCCCAAGTTCAAGCACTCCCGGTTTCTTCAAAGTGTTTCCTCTACTTTGGCTTTGAAGAGCCATACGGTTGATGATATTTGTAGCTTCATCGGTGCTTTTAGACAACAAAGAACCACCCGCAGTAGCATCCAACAAAGTCTTACAATTTGGTTGAAGGCCGTTTTTGAAAATATGAATTTGCGTCAATTCATCAAAGCCATGACCTTTGCACTTTCGAAGCATAGATTTAAACCTTTCCCATGTCTCGTTCAATGATTCGTTGGCTCCTTAGAAAAACACGGAAATTGCTGTTTTGGATTCCATGAACCGATTGTGAGAGAAAAATCTTTCAATGAATTTCTCTTCCAACACGTTCCAATCCGTCATGACTGCCGGTATTTGATCCAAGTACCAATCGTTGGCTTTGCCGAGCAAAGCATGTGGAAAAAGTCTTTTGAACAACAGTAGCTCTTGAGGTTGATCAACTCCCGCCGTCAATGCTATCTCATAAAATTTGGTGAGAAAAGCAAAGAGGTCTTCATGGTCTATTCTGGTGAATGGACTTCCGTATAACAAGTTAAGAGTCCCCGTCTTCATCTCGGCTTCCCTTCCCGTGTAGTTGGCAAACTGAGCAGTGTTTCTTGGACTGTTGATACACGGGGTGGAAACAGGCGGTGGTGGTGGTGGATCCATGATAGGTATGAAATGAGGTGGTGGTGTTGTAGAAGAACCTTCTCCTTATTCTTGTCATTGTCGAGCAAAGTTGCCTCCTCCGTCTTGTTCTGCTATTCAATCTCCTTGCGGTTCTCTCGATCTCGGGATGAAAAAGAAGTTGGTCCTCAGGAATTTTCCCTCGCATAAAACGAAAGTTGCACACTAAACCAAACAAATTAACAAGCACAATTCAAAAAATTCAAGAGTTAACAATTCAACAACTATTGCGATGCTCGCAATATCAATTCAAATTCCCCGGCAACGGTGCCATTTTGTTAGGGTAGTGGTAAAGTGTCGGGTTTTTGTTATCGTCTCCACAGGGAATTTGAGATATTGTTGTCGTTCGACGGTTGTCAAGTTCTTAACTTTGTAGTAACAAAAGGGGTTTGGTTTTTAGTCACGGTATCTTACATAAAAGGTAATAAATTGCGGTAAAAGATTGATTTTACGATTTAGTAAAGATTGTCAAAGTTAGGGTTCGGTAATCACTTTGCTTGTATATGTCCGATCAACAATACACATAAACTCCTTTAGATGATAAACACATTCACAACATCCTCCCAATGTGATTATTTTTAACTCACATTGTGGTTTTTTCCATTTTGATCCATTGTTGATTTCTCACACAATCTATCAAAATGACAACATTTAGGTTTAACATTTTTCAAGAACAACCACATTCAAAACTATTTCTAACTTAAGAAAATAGAAGGATGAAAACCTAGGTCAAGAGTTGGAAAATATCTTTCAATCATAAACCAACACAAACAGTTATAAATAAAGCAAGGTTTTCACCATACATTTATCATACAAGAGTTTACAAATGAAGATCATCCATATACATACAAAGCTTAATGATCACCTACATCTAACCTTGACAAAATGAAGAACTTAGCTACTCATTTTCATGGTAGCTTGCAAAAGAAATTTCGGAAGAAGGTTGATGAACATTCGAGTCGAAGAATCCAACTTGGATGAGAATCCACCTTCTTTTTATAGAATAATGTTTAGAAATGAAGAAAATAAGAGATAATTGGTTTCTAGGTCACAAAAATCTCTTATCCAACAAAACTAGTGAAAAATATATTATATGTTCAAAAAGTACATAGGGCTACTTATAGAAAAAGTTGTTGTCCTGTCACGCTCGCGACCTCGTTCACCTAGCGAGCTAACCTCGAGCGTTCACTACAGTCTCGCCTAGAGAACATGCTAGCGAGGGTTGAGGAAAAGATTCTGGAATGCTTCGCTACTTGCTCGCTAGGTGCTCGCCTATCGAGTTCTTCGCCACCTGCCTCGCTGCCAGCAAATGATGCCATTTTGATTCTGCCCAAGTCTGGGAGTGTTTGCTAGCTGCTCACTATGGGCTTGCCTAGCGAACAACTCGCTGCAACATTCGCCAGATGTTCGTCTAGCGAACATGCTTTTGCTCTTGTTCTTTCTTGATTCCTTTATCAACTTTCTTGTGTCTTCAAATTCTACTCTTTCATGCTCAAATACTGCACAATAACACACAAATTAAAAGGATCAAGAGCATTTCATATCATATTGCATATCAACAAAATCAAGGCGGTTTTGAACCGAAATTAGACCAAAAATGAGCGAAAGGTGCCCACATTTGATAGCTCAAATAAGTACAATTGGGAATCTAACAGTGTGTGTGCACGTGTGTGTGAGTGCCCGCGTGCGGGTGTATGCGCGTGCATGTTCGTGTTTATGTTTGTGTGGGTGCACGCACGTGTGTGAGTGTGTGTGCACACGCACGTGTATGTGTGTGTGTGTGTCTGTGAGATAGATAGTTTGCACACGCGTGTGTGTGTGAGTGCGTGTGCGTGCGTGTGTGTGTGTGCGCGTGCGTGTGCGCACGTGTGTGTGTGTGTCTGAGAGAGAGTGTGTGTGCACGTGTGTATGTGTGTGTGTGTGTGTTTATGCATGTGTGTGTGTGTGTATGTGAGTGTGCGTGTGCGTGTGTATGTGTGAGAGAGAGTGTATAAGCAAGCATGCGCACGTGTGTGTGTCTGTGCGTGTGTGCACACAAGTTTGTGTGTGCGTGTGTGTGTCTGTGTGTGTGAGTGCATGCGTGCGTACGTGTGCGCGTGTGTATGTGTATGTATGTGTGTGTGTAGATTCGCGCGCAAGTGTTTGTTTGTGTGTGCGCACGTGTGTATGTGCGAGCACGTACACGTGTGTGTGAGTGTGTGTGCATGCGCGTGCACACGTGTTTGTGTGTGTGTGTGTGTGAGAGAGAGAGAGTGTGCACACGCACGCACGCGCGCGTATGTGTGTGTGTGTGTGTGTTCTTGTGTGTGCGTGCACGCGTGTGTGTGTGTGTGTGTGTTCGTGTGTAAGCGTGTGTGTATGTGCGTGTGTGCGCGCAAGCCTGTGTTTATGTGTATGTGAGTGTGTGCGCATGCGCTCGCGCCCGGTTGTTTTTGTGTGTGTGTGAGCGCGCAGGCCCTTGCGTGTGTTTGTGTGTGTGTGCGTTCATGCGTGTATGTGTGTGCGTGTGCGTATGTGCAAGCGCGTGGGTGTCTGCACGCGCATGCGTGTGTGTATGTGTGTGTGTGTGAGAGAGAGAGAGAGAGTATGGACATGTGTATGTGTGTGTGTGTGCGTGTGTGCATATGTTTGTGTCTGTGTGTGCCCGTGTGTTTATGTGTGCGTGTGTGTGTCTATGTGGGTGCGGGCGTGTGTGCGGGCGGACGTGCGCGCGTATGTGTATGTGTGCACGGGCATGCGTGTGTGTGTGTGTGCGTGTGTGGGTGCGTGTGTGTGCATGCGGGCACGCGCGTGTGTGTTTGTGCATGCGGGCACGCGCGCGTGTGAGTGTGTGTATGAGGGCATGCCCGCGCGTGTTTGTATGTGTGTGTGTGCGCGCACTTGTGTGTGTGAGAAGAGAGTGTGCGCACGCGTGTGTGTGGGTGTGTGCGTGTGCGTGTGTGCGTGTGTGCATACGCAGGAGAGTGTGCACGCGTGTGTGTGTGTGTGTGCGTATGTGTGTGTATGCGTGTGCACGCGCGTATGTGTGGTATGTGTGTGCGTGTGAGAGGGAGAGTGTGCGCACGTGTGAGAGGGAGAGTGTGCGCGTATGTGTGTGTGTGTGTATATGCGTGTGTACGTGCGCGCGTGTGTTTGTGTGTGTGTGGATTCGCGCGCACGTGTGTGTGTGCGTGTGTATGCGTGCACGTGTGTGTGTTTGTGTGTGTGTGTGCACGTGTGTGTGTCTGTGTATTTGTGTGTGTGTGTGTGTGTGTGTCTGTGTTTGTGTGTTTGTGTGTTTGTGTGAGAGAGAGAGAGTGTGTGTGTGGGCACGTATGTGTGTGAGCGTGTGTCTGTGCGTGTGTGTGTG
>OZ012739.1:397169560-397174560 GCA_963859935.3 Lathyrus sativus | reverse complement strand
GCGCGTGTGCTTATGAATGTGTGTGTGTGCGTGTGTGTGCATAGGCGCACGCGCACGTATGTGTATGTGTGTGTGAGAGAGAGTGTGTGTGTGTGTGCGTGTGTGTGTGTGTATACGTGTGCGTGAGCGTGTGTCTGTGTGAGTGTGTGTGTGCGCACGCGCGCGCGTGTGTGTGTGTATACAAGCGTTTGTGTGTGCGTGTGTGTGTGTGCATGTGTGTGCGTGTGCATGTGAGCATGCGTGTGTGTGTGAGCACGTGTGTGTGTGTATTTGTATGTGTGTGTGTGTGTGAGAGAGAGAGAGAGAGAGAGTGTGCGCACGTATGTGTGTGCGTGCGTGTGTGTGTCTGTGTGCACACGCGTGCGTACGTGCGAGCGTGCGTGTGTACGTGTGTGTATGTGCACGCGCGTGTGAGATTGCACCTGCGCGTGTCTATGCGTGTTGTGTGTGCGTATGTGTGTGTGGGTGTTCGTGTGCGTGCGTGTGTCTGAGTGTGTGAGCACGCACGCGCACGCGCGTGTTCGGATGTGTGTGTGTGTGCGCGCACGTGTGCGTGTGTGTGTGAGAGAGAGTGCGCACGTGCGTGGGTGTGTGTTTGCGTGTGCGCATGTATGTGCACGTGCGTGGATGTGTGCAAGCGCGAGTGTGTGTACGCGTGTGTGAGCGCGTGTGCGTGCGTGCGTGCGTTCGTGTGTCTGTATGTTTGTATGTGTATGCCCACGTATGTGTGTGTGCGCGTATGTGCGCACGCGCGCGCGTCTATGTGTTTGTGTGGGTGCACGCACGTGAGTGTGTGTGCGGGCACACACGCATCTTTGGGTTGGTGTGTGTCTACGCACGTGTTTGTTTATGTGTGTGTGTGTGTGTGTGCGTGCGTGCGTAGGTGCGTGTGTATGTGTGTGTGTACGCGTGCGCCCGCAAGCTTTATAATTTATTACACGAACTTGCTTATAACAATTATATTTAACACAAACCTTTATTTCAACACTGCTTAGGCCTTATACATAACCTTCTTATCATTCAACATAAACGATCCATACTTATAAAATATATTCCAAAACCGATAATGTCACAATATTCACTATACATATAATAAAAAATTCCATAAGTACGAATCCTCACAACAACACAATACGACTTCAATCTAGAAGTATATCAACAAATTCCAAAACTATATACGGCTTCCAGAACTATAATTATCCAATAGTATATACAGAACATCACAACAACACAAATCTCCGATCAAAAGGCATAAAGACAATATACGTTATACAATTCTCATCTCAAGAATGTATTGACACCATTCCTCCTTAATTTCTTCCAATTTTTCTTTCGAGTAACTGTCACACTTGAATTAATCAAAGTACTACATAATATAACATAACATGCATGATTTAGTTAAAACTAATTACTTAGATGAAATACCGGTTAAATATCAAAATAAATCATATAACTTATAAAGCCATACCATGTTTGGAATTTCTATTTGCCTCGAATGAATAATTACCTTCATAAACCTCAATACAAAATAGCCGCAATCAATACCATTGCACTGACGAGGACATTGCACAAACGCGCGTGCACATAAACACCCACACACCCACACATCCACACGCGCGTCCACACACTCTTTCTCTCACCCACACACACGCGCGCGCGCACACACGCATGTGCGCACACACACACACACACGTGAGTGCGCGCATGCGCACGCCCTCTCTCTCACATACACACATATAGACACACACACAAAAAAAAAACACACACACATGCGCGCGTGCATGTACAGAAACGCACGCGTGCGCTCACACACACACGCACACAAACTCACGCGCGCGCTCAAACACACACACGCACGCGCACGCACACGCACACCCGCACGCACACGCACACGCGCACACACACACATGCACACACACACACACACACACACACGAACGTACGCACGCACGCACACACACAGACACACACATGCGCACACACACACGCACACACAAACGCGCATGCACACAGACACACACACCCACACGCACGCACGTACACACGCACACAGACACACATACGCGCGCACACACAGGCACACACAAACGCGCGTGCACACACACACACACCCCGCACGCACACGCACACGCCCACACGCGTGTGCGCACACTTTCTCACACACACACACACGTGCACACACACACACACACACGAACACACGGACGCACGCATGCACGTGCTCACACAAACACACAAGCGCGCCTGTGGCACGTACGCGCACACAAACACACACACACGCACGCACACACGCACGTACGTACGCACTCACACACGAACACACAAACGCGCGCACCCCCATACACAAACACGCGCGCGTGCCACGCCCTTACACACACGCGCATGCGCATGCACATACACACATGCACGCTCGCACGCATACACACACAAACGCATAAACACACACGCAAAAAAACATGCGCGTGCACACACACACACACGCACACCCTCATACACACATACACATACACACGTGTGCGCACACACTCACACACACGCACGTGCGCAGACACACATACGCGCGCGTGCGCGCAAATACACACACATGCGCATACACACACATACACGCACGCAGACACCCATACACACACATAAACACATGCGTGCGTGCGTGCGCTCCCACACACACACGCGTGCGCGCACACGCACGCACATAAACACACACACACGCACGCAAACCCAAACACGCGTACGCACACACACACTCTCTGTCTCTCTCTCACACACACACGTTTGCACACGTGCACACACGCACGCACACACACACACACGTGCTCACACTCTCTCACATACACAGACACACAGACACACAAATACACACACGTGCACGCAAGCACACGTACACACACACGTGCGCGCACTCACGCACACACATACACACACACACACACTAGCGTGTGCACACACACACACACACGCGCGCGTGCACACACACACACAAGCGCGCGTGCGCACACTCACACACTCACACAAGCACGTACGCACACACAAGTACACGCGTGCGTGCAAATGTACTCACGCGTGCACACACACACACACATACACACGCACGGACGCACCCACAGATACACACACAGACACACATACACAAATACGCACGCGCGCGCGTGCTCTCTGACACCCACACACACGTGCGTACACACACACACATGCAGGCACACACTCACCCATGCAAGCACACACACACACACACACACACCTGCTCGGACGCACACACAAACACACGCGCGCGGACACGAAAGCACACACACACACACACCGACCTACACAGACACACACACACACGCGTGCGCACAATAAAGACACACACACAAAAACACACGCGCGCAGACACACACAAACACACGCACGCACACGCTCTCACACACGCGTACAAAGACACACACACACACACACACGGCACGTGCGCGTGCATACACATACACACGTACGCGCTCGTGCACGCTCACACAAACACACACACACGCGTGCATGCACAAATACACACACACGTGCACACACACACATACGCAGACACACACAACCACACACACATGCACGCACGCACGCCACATGCACGCGAGCTCACACACAGACGCGCGCACACAAACACGCAGGCACGCTCCCACACATACACACACCTGCGCAGACACACACACACACACACACGCGCGGGCGCGTGCTCACGCACTTAGACACACACACACAAACACACGCGCGCGCACACTCAGACACACGCGTGCGCGCATGCACACACACACACACACGCGCGCGCGTGCGCGCGTACACTCCCATACGCACCAGCGCACACGTACACAACACGCACACAGACACATGAGTGCGAGCATACACACACACACACACATACACACACACACGCACTCACGCACACACACACACACGCAAGCACGAGCACACGCGTGCGCGCACACACACAAACACACAAAAACACGCAGGCACGCACACACGCGGGCACATACGCACCTGCGCATATACACACATACACACACACACACACGTGCGCACACACTTAGACACAGACACACAAACAGATGCGTGCGCACACACAGGCACAAACACACACACACACACACATAGACACTTAAGAACCAATAAGATAATTCAACATCAAATTCTTGCAACAAGAGAATCCAACTGATGAATCTTTGCTTCGTGTCCGGTTTGGTGAGCAGATATTTAATCGCCGCATTATCGGTATACACATTCACTTTAGAACCAATAAGATAAGACCGAAATTTTTCTAGCGCATACACTATCGTGAGTAGTTCTTTTTCGGTGGTAGCATAATTAATTTGCGCCTCATTTAGAACTTTACTTACGTAGTGTATAGCATGAAATTTTTTTTCTTTCCTTTGTTCCAATACCGCTCCAATAGCATAGTCGCTCGCATCACACATTAGTTCAAAATTCAAATTCCAATTCGGAGCGACTATAATTGGAGAGGTAACAAGTTTTTCCTTCAAAATTTTAAAAGCTTGTAAACAATCTTCAGTTAAGAGAAATACCTAGTCCTTGGTGAGCAAAGTACTCAAAGGCCTAGCTAGCTTTGAGAAGTCTTTGAATTTACGACTGGCGGTTGTTGAGGTTGATAATGATTTTGACGGCTAGAATTACCACCCCATAACCTTTATTATGGTGATAATTACTCCTTGGTTGGTACCCTTGATTTGGTTGATAGTGTTGTTGTGGTTGATTTTGAGAATGTTGTTGATACGGTGGTTGTTGTTGTTGTTGCCTCGGTTGGTAGTCTCGTTGATTCGCCATATAGTTTACCTCTTCGAACCCGGTATGTGGACAAAATCCGGTATCATGTTCACCTTTGCAAAGCTCACAACAAGCTATTTGTTTAGCCTTTGAGGGCTCTTTCATCTCTTTGATTTGTTGAGTTAAGAGTTCCACTTGTTGTGAAATGAGTTTATTTTGTGCAAGGATAGCGTCATTTGTACCAAGTTCAAGCACTC
>OZ012739.1:397157060-397162060 GCA_963859935.3 Lathyrus sativus | reverse complement strand
ACGTGTGTGTGTGTGTGTTTGTGTGTGTGCGTGTGTGTGTGTAGCTTTATGTGCACGCGCGTGTGAAGGTGCACCCGCGCGTGTGTTTGCGTGTGTATGTGTGCGTATGTGCGTATCTATATATGCACTCGCGTGTGAGGGTGCACCCGCGCGTGTGTGTGCATGTGTATGTGTGCGTGTGTGTGTGTGTGTGTGCGCATGCGTGTATGTGGTGTGTGTGTGTGTGTGTGAGAGTGAGACAGTGAGTGTGTGTGTGTGTGTGTGTGTTTGTGTGGGCACGTGCATGTGTGTATGCGTGTGTGTGCGCACGCGTGTGTTTGTGGGTGTGTGTGCACCCGCAGTTTTGTGTGTGTGTGTGTGAGCGTGTGCGCCCGTGTGTGTGTTTGTGTGTGTGTGCGTGCGTGTGCGTATGTGCACGCGCATGGGTGTCTGCATGCGCATGCGTGTGTGTATGTGTGCGTGTGTGTGTGTGTGCGCATACGTGTGTGTGTGTATGTGTGTGCACACGTGTGTGTGTGTGTGTGTGTGTGTGAGAGTAGGCACACGTGCGTGTATGTGTGTACGTGTGTCCCCACGCGTTTGTGTGTGCGTGCGTGTGTATATGTGGGTGCGAGCGTGCGTGCGTGCGGGCTAGCGCTTTTGTGTGTGTGTGTGCGCTTGCACGTGTGCGTGTGCGTGCGCAGACACGCGCGCGTGTTCGTGTATATGTGTGTGTGTGTGTGTGTGTTTGCGCGCACATGTGTGTGTGTGTGAGAGAGAGAGAAAGTGTGTGTGTGCGTGTGTGTGGGTGTGTGCGTGTACGTGTGTGTGTGTGTATGTGTGAGTGTGTGCGCGGGGGTGTGTGCACGCATGTGTGTGTGTGCGTGCGCGTGAGTGTGTGTGTGCGTGTGTGGGTGCGTGTGTGTGTGTGTGCGTGTGCTTGTGTGCGCGCATGTGTGTGGTATGTGTGTGTGCGTGTGAGAGAGAGAGTGTGCGCACGTGTGTGTGTGTGTGTATGCGTATGTACGTGCGCGCGTATGTATGTGTATGTATGTGCGCACGCGTGTGTGTCTTTGTGTTTGTGTGTATGTGTGTGTGTGCGTGTGTGTGTTTGTGTATGTGTGTGTGTGTGTGTGAGAGAGAGAGAGAGAGAGTGCACACGTATGTGTGTGTTTGTGTGTCCACGCGCGTGTGTGCATTCGTGAGTGTGTGTGCGTGTGTGTGTTGGTGCGAGCGTGCGTGCATGAATGTGTGTTTGCGAGCACGCGCACTTGTGTTCGAGCACGCGCACGCGCGCGCGTGTGTGTCTTTATGCGCGCTCACACGTGTGTATGTGCGTGTGTGTGTGTGTGTGTGCGCGCGTGCGTGTGCACGCGTGTGAGTGTGTGTGTGTGTGTGTGTGTGTGTGTGTGAGTGTGTGCGCACGCGCTCGCGCGCGGGTTTATGAGTGTGCGCGCGCGCGTGCGGTTTTGTGTGCGTGTGTGCGCGGATGTGCACGCGCGTGGGTGTTTGCACGCACGTGCGTGTGTTTGTTTGTGTGTGTGTGTGCGCACGTGTGTGTGTGTGTGTGCGCGCGTGTGTGCGGGTATGTGTGTCTATGTGTACATGCGCGTTTGTGTGTGCGTGTGTGTGTGTGTGCGTGTGTGTGTGTGTGTGTGTGCGGGTGCGGGCGTGCGTGTGGGCGTGTGTGTGTGTGTGTGTGTGCACGCGCATGTGTGTGTATGTGTGTAGGCACGCGAGCGCGTGTTCGTGTGTGTGTGTGTGAGAGAGAGAGAGTGTGTTCGCACGTATGTGTGTGTGGTTGTGTGTGTGTGTGCGTGTGTGTGTGTGTGTGCACGTGTGTGTGCGTGTGTGCATGTGACTGTATGTGTGTGCGTGTGAGTGTGTGTGTGCGTGTGTGTGTGTGTGTGTGTGTGCGTGTACGTGTGTGTGTGGTGTGTGTGTGTGTGAGAGAGAAAGAGAGAGTGTATGCACGTGTGTGTGTGTGTGTGTGTGCGTGCGTGTGTGTGTGTGTGTGCGTATCTGTATATGCACGTGCGTGTGAGGGTGCACCCGCGCGTGTGTGTGCATGTGTATGTGTGCATGTGTGTGTGTGTGAGCGCATGTGTGCGTGTGTATGCGCACGCGTGTATATCGTGTGTGTGTGTGTGTGTGGGAGTGAGAGAGAGTGTGTGTGTGTGTGTGCGCGCACGTGCGTGTGTGTGCGTGTATGTATGTGCACGCACATGTGAGGGTGCAACCACACTTGTGTGTGCGTGTGTGTATGTGTGCGCGTGTGTATGTGCATGTGCGTACGCGTGTATTTATGTGTGTGTGTGTGTGAGAGAGAGAGAGAGTGTATGCGCATGCGCGGGTGTGTGTATTGTGTGTGTGCACACGCGTTTGTGTGTGTGGTCGTGCGAGCGTGCACGCGTGCGTATGTGTGTGTGCGCACGTGTGTGCGAGGAGGGCGCGCGTGAGTGTGTTTGTGTGTGTGTGTGTGTGTGTGTATTAGTGTGTGTGTGTGGGTTATTGTGTGTCTGTGTGTTGGTGTGAGCGCGTGCGTACATGCATGTGTGTGTGCGCGAGCAGGGGCGCGCGCTTGTGTTTGTGTTTGTGCGCTCACGTGTGTGTGTATGTGTGTGTGAGACAGAGAGTGAGCACACGCGCGCGCGCGCGCGCGTGTGTGTGTGTGTGTGTGTGTGTGTGTGTGTGTGTGTGTGTGTATGTATATGCACACGCGTGGGTGGGTCCACGCGCGTATTTATGCGTGTGTGTGTGAGAGAGAGAGAGTGTGTGCACGTGTGTGTGTGTATTTGTGCGTGTGTGTGCGTGTGTGTGTAGCTTTATGTGCACGCACGTGTGAAGGTGCACCTGCGCGTGTGTGTGCGTGTGTGCGCGCGCGTGTGTGTGTACGCGTACGTACGTGTGTGTACGTGCGTGTGTGTGGTATGTGCGTGAGAGAGAGAGAGAAAGTGTGTGTGTGTGCGCGTGTGTGTGAGTGTGTGTATGTGCACGCGCGTGTGTGCGAATGTGTATGTGTGCGCGTGTGTATGTGCGTGTGTGTATGTGTGTGCACGCACGCGTGTGTGCTTGCCTGTGTTGGTGTGAGCGTGCGTGTATGTGTGTGTGTGTGTATGTGCACATGCATGGGTGTCTGCACGCGCATGCGTGGGTGTATGTGTGTGTGTGTGTGTGTGTATGTGCACACGTGTGTGTGTGTGTGAGAGAGTATGCACACGTGTGTGTATGTGTGTACGTGTGTCCCCACGCGTTTGTGTGTGCGTGTGTGTGTGTCTATGTGGGTGCGAGCGTGTGTGCGTGCGGGCCAGCGCTTGTGTGTGTGCGTTTGTGTGCGTCTGCACGTCTGCGTGGGTGTGTGCAGGCACGCGCGCGTGTTCGTATATATGTGTGTGTGTGTGTGTGTGTGTGTGTTTGCGCGCACATGTGTGTTTGAGAGAGAGAGAGAGTGTGCGTGTGCGTGTGTGTGGGTGTGTGCTTGTACGTGTGTGTGGGGGTGTATGCGCGGGGGTGTGTGCACGCATGTGTGTGTGCGTGTGCGTGCGCATGTGAGTGTGTGTGTGTGCGTGTGTGGGTGCGTGTGTGAGTGTGTGTGTGTGTGTGCGTGTGCGTGTTTGCGTGCATGTGTGTGGTATGTGTGTGTGCATGTGAGAGGGAGAGTGTGCGCACGTGTGTGTGTATGCGTATGTACGTGCGCGCGTGTGTATGTGTGTATGTGCGCACGCGTGTGTGTGGATTCACACGAACGTGTGTGTTTGTGTGTGTGTTTGTGTGTGTGTGTGCACGTGTGTGTGTGTGTGTCTTTGTGTTGGTGTTTGTGTGTGTTTGTGTGTGTGTGTGCGCGTGTGCGTGTTTGTGTGTGTGTGTGTGTGTGTCCACGCGCGTGTGTGCGTTCGTGAGTGTGTGTGTGTGTGTGTGTGTGTGTGCCTGTGTTGGCGTGAGCGTGCGTGCGTGCATGTGTGTGTGCGAGCACGCACACTTGTGTTCGAGCACGCGCACGTGTGTGTGTGTGTGTATGCTCGCTCACACGTGTGTATGTGTGTGTGTGTGTGTGTGTGTGCGTGTGCGTGCGCGTGCGTGTGTGCGCGTGTGTGTGTTTTTGTGTGTGCGCACGTGTGTGTGTGTGTGAGTGTGTGCGCACGCGCTCGCTCGCGGGTTTATGTATGTGTGTATGTGTGTGCGCGCGCGTGTGTTTGTGCATGCGTGTGTGTGTGTAGGTGTGCGCGGATGTGCACGCGCGTGGGTGTTTGCACGCACGTGCGTGTGTTTGTGTGTGTATGCGCACGTGTGTGTGTGTATGTGTATTCACACGCGCGTGTGCTTGAGAGTATGCGCACGTGTGTGTGTGTGTGTGTGTGTGTGTGCGTGCGTGTGCGTGTGTGTGTGTGTCTATGTGTAAATGCGCGTTTGTGTGTGTGTGTGTGTGCGTGTGTGTCTGTGTGTGTGCGGGTGCGGGTGTGCGTGTGGGCGTGTGTGTGTGTGTTTGCACGCGCGTGTGTGTGTTTGTGTGTGGGCACGCGAGCGCGTGTTCGTGTGTGTGTGTGTGAGAGAGAGAGTGTGTGTGTGTGCGCACGCGTGTGTGTGTGGTTGTGTGCGTGTGTGTGTGTGTGTGTGTGTGTGCGTGTGACTGTGTGTGTGTGCATGTGAGTGTGTGTGTGTGTGCGTATACGTGTGTGTGGTGTGTGTGTGTGTGTGAGAGAGAGAGAGAGTGTATGCACGTGTGTGTGTGTGTGTGTGCGTGTGTGTGTGCGTATCTGTATATGCACGCGCGTGTGAGGGTGCACCCGCGCGTGTGTATGCATGTGTATGCGTGTGTGTGTGTGTGCGTGTGTGTGTGTGTGTGTGAGCGCACGTGTGTGTGTGTATGCGCATGCGTGTATGTGGTGTGTGTGTGAGAGAGAGTGAGAGAGAGTGTGTGTGTTTGTGTGTGTGTGTGTGTGTGTGTATGCGCACGTGCGTGTGTGTGTGCGTGTATGTATGTGCTCGCACATGTGAGGGTGCAACCGCACGTTTGTGTGCGT
>OZ012739.1:397129865-397149865 GCA_963859935.3 Lathyrus sativus | reverse complement strand
ACCTTAGATTTTCGTTTTTCTTCATCCAGAATTAGAATTCTCTAGGCATATATCAGTTATAAAGCAGCTGCCATTCCACATCGGGGTGCCTCTGCAATCGAGTGATCGAGTCTGTAATCTGTCTGTGGTTCGAGTTTTGGAGCACTCTGGAGGAAGTTAATCCTGCCGCCATTTTAATTCCAGTTAGTATTTTATTTTTCCGCATTGCTTTACTTTTATTTATTTTCTCGCACTTTACTTTGTTTATTTCCTGCACTCGCACATTTACTTTGTTTATTTCCCGCACTCGCACATTTACTTTGTTTATTTCCCGCACTCGCACATTTACTTTGTTTATTTCCCGCACTCGCACATTTACTTTGTTTACTTCCCGCACTCGCACATTTACTTTGTTCACTTCCCGCACTCGCTTTAAATTACTCATATGAAAAACTATAAAAAGAATATTTACTTTATCATGTCTAACTAATCCCATAAAGGTTAGAATGTAAGGATCGTAATTAAACCAGTAATCAGTATAATTGTTCGTGGAAACACCTAAGGGCTATTCTATCTTTCAATTCAAGTAATTGTTTTTAACTATTTCAAAAACAGCCAAAAGCGCTTTGTATAGTTCATTAGGAGTTTTTAGATTAAAAAGAAAAGAGATTTTAAAACGATTTTCGGACGCGTTATGAGATTTAGAGTCTGGTTCATAAGAACCTCTTTTTGCTAAGAAGTCCAGGTTAAAATACTTTTCAACTTAGTTAAGAAACTATATTTCTTAAAAATAGGTTTACTACTCTAACGCAGTACGCACCTTTTTATCCGTGACAATAGGAGGGGTTGATTAGAGAGTACAACTCGGTTCTGAATACGCGAAAGCGACAGTTCCTGTTAAATTAGTTCTTTTCAAAGGAGAAAACATTGCCCATAAGTAGTTCCATTAACAAGTACTGGATTATCATTGATTACGTGAATTACATTCGAGCCTGTATTTTATTTATTATTTAAAATTATAATTTTATTTACCATTGCACCCTTACTAAAACCCTTAAAAATAGTTGCCTTAGATAAACACCATAACAACAGGTACGATAGATTGACACTTGGTCTCTGTGGATTCGATAATCTTTTATATTACTTTGACGTGATTCGTACACTTGCGAAAAACACGCATCAAGTTTTTGGCGCCGTTGCCGGGGACCAATATCGTCAAATTTCATTACCCTGTAGTTATACCGTTTAGACTAAGGTTGTTACCCACCGGTCAATGCGAAAGACTCGCAGTGCCGGAAGTTTAGTAGACCCTCTAGCTGAACCTGAACGTTACGCTCGCGCACGTTTATTTTTCCATAGGAATAGGAGAGCTATGGCCGAAGATCAAAATCGAAGACCTCTTAAGGACTTCGCCCAACCATCAAACGAGGAACCTAGTTCCAGTATAGTAAACCCCGCTATCCCAGCCAATAATTTTGAACTTAAGCCATCCCTGCTGCAATTAGTGCAACAGAGACAATTCGCAGGTCTCGCTACTGATAACCCGAACCAACATTTAAAAAACTTTCTTCAATTAGCAGACACCTTTAAAACGAATGGAGCTTCTCCTGAGGCAATACGCTTAAGATTATTTCCCTTTTCCCTCAGAGATAAAGCTCTATCATGGTTAGATTCCCTTCCACCCAATTCAATAACAACTTGGGATGACCTTAGAAAAGTTTTCCTTGCTAGATATTTTCCCCCATGTAAGACCGCTCTTCTTCGAAACCTAATAACTAGATTTACCCAACACCAAGGAGAGTCGTTGTTCGAAGCCTGGGAGAGATATAAAGAACTATTAAGAGCATGCCCACACCATGGCCTAGAGAATTGGCTAATCATCCAAACCTTCTATAATGGACTTCTTTATAACACTAAAATGACCATCGACGCTGCCGCTGGTGGCGCACTGATGAACAAACCTTACCCTGAAGCTAGTGCCCTTATCGAGGATATGGCCCAAAACCATCAATCATGGGGAGTAGAACGAGCGACAGTGGAAAAGAAGGAAGCCCAAGGAGGAATACATGAGCTAAGCTCTATAGACATGATGCAGGCTAAAATGGACGCGTTGGCCCTTAGAGTCGAACATATGTGTACAACTCCGAATACTGTTGCCGCAGTTTCGCCGAATTGTGAGATATGTGGAACGCAAGGACACCAATCCGCCAAATGCAATCTGTTGAATGAAACCAACACTGAGCAAGTGAACTATACCCAAGGGAACCCATTTTCAAACACATATAACCCTGGATGGAGGAATCACCCAAACTTCTCCTACAAAAATAATAACCCTATCCAAAATACCGCACCTCCGAGACAACAAGGTTACCAAGCCCCTAGAACAAATCAACCTATGCAACCTGTACCACCTAGCCCGAGCTTTGAGGAAGTTGTAAAAGATTTTATCGTTGCTCAAAAACAACAAAACAAAGAGTTCATGAACCATAACGTCCATGTTAACGAACTAATTACCAAGTTAGGAACCAAGGTTGATCAAATTATTACTCATAATAAGATGCTTGAAACCCAGATCTCTCAGGTAGCGTTAAACCAAGCCCCACAGACTACACCTGGAGGACAGTTCCCTGGACAACCTCAACAAAACCCGAAAGGGCAAGCTAATGCCATTACTCTACGAAGTGGAACCGCTTATAAGGAACCTTTAAACCCTAGATTAAGTGAGCCCGAAACTTCTGAGAGGAATGAGGAAAAGGAACCAGAGAAGCCTGAAACCCCGGAAAGTCAAGAAAAAGGAGAAGAACCTAAAAATAAAACCTATGTACCGCCACCGCCATACAAACCACCAATACCTTACCCTCAAAGATTAAAGAAAACCCAAATCGATAATCAATATCAAAAATTCGTTAAGGTTATAGAAAAACTTCACGTAGAAATCCCCTTTACAGAAGCCATCACCCAAATACCTTCTTATGCTAAGTTTCTCAAAGACATACTTACAAATAAACGTAGACTCGAAGGTCCGAAACCCGTGGAATGTAATTCTATTTCCGAAAATAGGTTAGCAAAGAAAGATAAAGATCCCGGAAATTTTTCCATTCCTTGTGTTTTGGGGAATCATGTCATCGAAAAAGCTTTTCTAGACTTAGGAGCTAGTGTGAGCTTAATGCCTTTAGCAGTTTGTGAGAGATTAAACTTAGGAGAATTACAACCTACTAAGATGTCACTTCAATTAGCCGATAGATCCGTTAAATACCCTATAGGCATACTTGAAGACGTCCCTGTTAGGATAGGTCAGCTGTTTATACCTACTGATTTTGTTGTCATGGACATTAAAGAAGATGACGACATACCAATCCTCCTAGGTAGACCGTTCTTATCGACTGCTGGAGCCGTAATAGATGTTAAAAAGGGAAAACTAACTTTTGAGGTAGGTGGCCAGAAGATAGAATTTATATTGTCAAAATTTCTTATGGCACCTGTGATAGGAGATTCTTGTTATGCCTTAGATATCATCGAAGAATGTATTAGGGAATTAGAACAAGAAGAAGAAACTGAATCTATAAAATTGCCATCAACCCTTATTTTGGAAGATGACAATTATAAAACACCCTACATTGATGATAACCTTCACGAATATTTATCTCTAACCCCAGATCCTATGCCTTGCCCTATAAAACCGACCGTAAAACTTAAGGAACTGCCTAAAAACCTGAGATATGAATTTCTTGATGAAGATATGAACCGTCCAGTTATAGTCAGTGCTACCTTAAACCAAGAAGAAACCGATCAATTATTAGAAGTTTTACGTAGGTACCCCTCAGCCTTAGGATATAAGATCTCTGATCTAAAAGGAATAAGCCCATCCGTATGCATGCATCGGATTTTGCTTAAAGAAGATTCAAAACCTTCTAGAGAACACCAACGTAGAATAAATCCTATAATGAGTACTGTAGTTAAGACTGAAGTTCTTAAGTTACTAGAGGCAGGTATAATATATCAGATCTCGGACAGTAAATGGGTGAGTCCTGTGCATGTAGTACCTAAAAAGGGAGGCATCACAGTCGTGCAAAACGAGAAGGGCGAACCTGTAGCAAAAAGAACTGATGGAGGTTGGCGTATGTGCATAGATTATAGAAAATTAAATAAAGCAACTAGGAAGGACCATTTCCCATTACCATTCATAGACCAAATGTTGGAGCGCCTAGCCAGACACTCTTACTTTTGTTATTTAGATGGATATTCAGGATTCTTCCAAATACCTATTCACCCCAAAGATCAAGAAAAAACTACCTTTACATGCCCAGTTGGAACCTTTGCCTATAGAAGAATGCCTTTTGGACTTTGTAATGCTCCTGCAACTTTCCAACGCTGCATGATGTCTATCTTTGCTGATTATTTGGATGGAATCATGGAAGTATTTATGGACGATTTCTCAGTTTGTGGGTCAGATTTCAAAAATTATCTTGTCAACCTTGAGAAAATCCTGGAGAGATGTGTGGAGGTAAACCTTGTGCTAAATTGGGAAAAATGTCATTTCATGGTCACCGAAGGGATTGTTTTAGGACATATAGTTTCCGAAAAAGGTATAGAGGTAGATAAAGCAAAAATAGAGGTCATAGAGAATCTAAAACCGCCGAAGACTATCAGGGAGATAAGAAGTTTTCTTGGACATGCCGGATTTTACCGACGTTTTATCAAGGATTTCTCCAAAATAACAAAGCCCTTAACTGGTCTTTTAATGAAAGATGCTGAGTTCATCTTCGATGAAAAATGTACTGAAGCATTTAATCTTCTGAAGCAAGCTCTGATTTCAGCACCTATAATGAAACCCCCTGATTGGTCGGAACCGTTTGAGATAATGTGTGACGCCAGTGATTATGCTGTTGGAGCCGTTCTAGGTCAGAGAAAAGATAAGAAGTTACATGTGATTTATTATGCCAGTAGAACCCTAGACGCTGCACAGCTCAACTACGCAACAACCGAAAAAGAGCTCCTAGCTGTAGTTTTTGCAATAGACAAATTTAGATCTTATCTAGTAGGAGCCAAGATTATAGTTTACACCGACCATGCTGCCATTCGTTACTTACTAAGCAAAAAGGATGCCAAGCCTAGGTTACTTCGATGGATTCTATTATTACAAGAGTTTGATTTGGATATCCGTGACAAGAAAGGCACTGATAATGTGGTAGCTGATCACCTATCTAGGCTAGAATACCTGAAACCTGATCCAGTACCCATAAATGACGATTTTGCCTACGATAGACTGATAGCCCAACTAGAAACCATTGAAGATGATAACCCAGACCCTCATGAGCAATTTCATAAATCCTTAGCTATAAGCAATGTACCTTGGTATGCAGATTTTGTTAATTACCTAGCCACTGACATCATACCCCCTGATCTAAACTACCACCAGAAGAAGAAGTTCTATAGTGATGTGAGAAACTTCTATTGGGACGATCCATTTCTTTTCAAGAGAGGTAAAGATGGCATTTTCCGCCGTTGTGTTCCAGAAGAAGAGGTAAATAATATAATTGAGCATTGTCACTCTGCACCCTATGGTGGACATGCAAGCACATCTAAGACCTACGCCAAGATTCTTCAAGCTGGCCTATTCTGGCCTACTATGTGGCGTGATGTCCATGCTTTCATTGTCAAGTGTGACAGATGCCAACGCACAGGAAATATTTCAAGACGTAATGAAATGCCGTTAAGAAATATCCAAGAAGTAGAACTCTTCGACGTATGGGGTATGGACTTTATGGGACCGTTCCCACCATCTTTTGGAAATCAGTACATATTAGTAGCTGTTGACTACGTGTCTAAATGGATTGAAGCTATCGCCGCACCCACAAACGACACCAGAGTAGTCATCAAATTATTCAAGAATTATATATTTCCCAGGTTTGGAACAACCCCTTATCAACTGGTCTGTGGAAAATCATGTCACTTACCATTTGAGTTGGAGCATAAGGCCTATTGGGCCATCAAAACTTTGAATTTGGATTACTTGACAGCTGGTGAGAAACGTATCCTTGATATCCACAAATTAGAAGAGCTCAGACAATCTGCCTACGAAAATGCCATCATATACAAAGAAAGAACAAAAGCTTGGCATGACAAAAGAATCATAAGAAGAGACTTCAAAATAGGCGATCCTGTTCTCCTGTTCGATTCTAGGTTACGACTATTTCCAGGTAAACTCCGTTCGAGATGGACTGGCCCTTTCGAAGTATCTAAGATCCTGAGATCCGGTGCTATTGAAATCAAGAACCAAACATGTAAACCGTTCATAGTCAATGGACAGAGGTTGAAGCCCTACGAAGGAGGTGACATTCCAACAACATACACCTGTCATACTCTGAGTGATCCACCATATCCTTCCAATGATGTTTAAATATCGGTCGTCGAGCTAATGACGTTAAACAAGCGCTGCCTGGGAGGCAACCCATGGTTTTTCTTATTTTTGTACTTTTTATTTTTATTTTTACTTTATTTTAATTTGTTTATTTTATTATTATGTCAGGACTCACGATTGAATGTTTTATGTGCTTTCAGGACTTGTTTGCTAACCTTGTACAGAATGCAGAACCCTGATGACATGCACGTAGCCTTTAGAGATGATGCACAGAGAGAGCGTTACTATGTTCACATGAGACGCCCTATGGCTCCTACCAGGTACCCTGACCATGACTGCATGGATGCCTTGGGGATAGAGCCAAGCGTCAGATTTTTATGCCATCAACTCCAGTGGGACCAGTTTGACGACAGGAACAACACTTATAGGAACTTGACTCTTGAGTTCCTCAGCTCGTTTCATCATGACCCTTGGGCTGGACCCGATGGACTCGCTGTTTTCAGGTTGTTCGGGATTGACTACTCATTCTCTCACAAAGAGTTTGGTGATTTACTAGGTTTCCAGACTACTCCTGATGCTATTCTAGAGACTCCGATGGGGTATTTTATGAGCAGAGAAGTGGAAAAGTTTTGGACTAAAATATCAGGCGGAGGGAGCCAAGATCCTTCTACCCAGTTTTCTCAGGTAATCCATAACCCTGCATTGAGGTACTTCCAGATGATTCTAGCACATTCTTTCCTAGGTTTTCCAGATACAGAGACACTGCTAAGTGAAGAGGAGATTTTCCTACTGTTTTGTGCGACTCAGTCTCGCCCTGTTGCTTGTGGCAACTTTCTACTGAAGGGCCTTGCTAGTGTTGCCAGATCATCAGTAGGAATCATCCATGTCGGTGGGATTGTTACACAGATTGCTACTGCATTGGGTTTGTCTCGCAAGCTATTGCACCTCAGGACCTTCTGCTGCTACACCACCCTGGATATTGATTTTTGTCTTGATAGAGGACTGATGAGGAGGGCTTCTTTTGAGCCCAACATGTTTAGATTGCTGATCGACGGTGAAGCGATACACTACTTT
Organism: Lathyrus sativus; assembly: GCA_963859935.3. Taxonomy (NCBI): domain Eukaryota; kingdom Viridiplantae; phylum Streptophyta; class Magnoliopsida; order Fabales; family Fabaceae; genus Lathyrus; species Lathyrus sativus. The sequence continues at coordinate 397,142,451 of OZ012739.1, read as the reverse complement.
ACATTACCAGATCCGCTGATGACCAGTGTCCATGATCCTGCCAATTGGAGTTATGCTCTAGAGGGTTATGGAGAGACTGTCGAAGAGCCGAAATCGCCTCCCGCCGCTGAGTACACTCCTACACCTCTTACTCCCCGAATCACTGTTATGTCTAACAATATGTCTCTGCAGCCACCTGACCTACAAACACAGATTTATGAGCTCCGCAAGGAGACTGCCCTGCTCAAGCAGGAAGTGGCAGACTTAGAGTTACAGATGCAGGTTTCTGATCTCACTCATGCCTCAGAGACCGATGCTCTACATCAGGCGATCGACGAGCTTCGGAGGGAGATAGCTGAGATTCGTGGATCAAGCCAGGATAAGAAACCTACCACATGACTCATTCCACCCTGACAGCACTACCCTAGTATTTAACTTCCTTTTATTTATCGCATTTCCAGACATATTTTACTTTATTGCAGCTTTTATATTTTCATGCACTTTGAATTCCTTATATATATACATATTATGCACTAATTTTTATTTTTCTTTTTCTTTTTTGATTTTTAATTATTTTATTTTTGTCGTGCAAAGAAAAAAAATATATAAGACAAAAATATGCAAGCCAATGCCTTGAAAAGAAGAAGAAAACGCTATTCAGACCCCCCGGAAGACAAAAGGTGCAAGGAAGGCCCAAAGGAGGATCCAAAACCACAAGGCCCAGGAATTGGCCTTGTGGCGGGCGCCATAGGCCCTGTGGCGGGCGCCACACCGTACCATCAACAAATACGGGATTCAATCCCCATTTCCACCATTTTCATCCCTTTCTTCACCAAAAACCCATTTTTCCAACCTTCCAAATCCTCCTTGAACCCCATTAAAGCTCCCCCATTTCCAAAATACCCTCCATCCATAAAACATATCCAACATCCATTTCCATTTTCATCCATCAAAAACCAAAAAAATCAAAACTTTATCATTCCCCTCATAAACCACTTTTCTACTATTTTCACTACCTAAGGAGCTTTTCAACAATGGAGTTCAACAGATTTATTCTTCGTGATGGAAGACCGGGCGAAAGGCAACGGAAAATTATTCAGAGGCTTCAAAGTCGAGAAATCCTCTCGACTAGGTACGTCGACGATAACTGTCTGTATGCTTTGGGTATTTATCATAGTGTTTTTAATTTATTAGAATTTCTAGACTTGCATAATATTTTCATTAATCAGGAACCTACCTATGAGAGGCTGACAACTGAGTTTTTGAGTTCTTTGATATACACTGTCAGTCCTAACACTGCTAGCACTGTCGGTACTGTTATTTTTAGACTGTTTGGAATTGAATATGAATTCAGTACCAATGAGCTAGCAGATTTGTTAGGAATCCCTCATAGGGAAGGTTCGATTTGTGAGGCACCTTTGGATGCTGAATGGTCGGCCGAGGTATTTACCTTCTGGCTAAGGCTTTCAAGTACTTCAATTAATTCTTTTGAAGGGATACTTGCGTCGACCATTCACAACCCGGCCATAAGAGTTTTTAGACTTCTTTTGGCATGTACTATTTTTGGCCGGGAAAGTCCAAACAAGGTTAATGCTCGTGAACTCCTATTTTTGCAAGGATGCCTCACTAGAACCCACATCAATCCGGTCCCGTTTATGCTTGCCCACATGACTTTATTTACTAATAAAACAGGACCGATTGTTTTTGGAGGGCTTGTTACGTCTATTGCTCGGGCTCTTGGCCTGAATGATGAGATAGCTACACTTGAACCACTACCTCCTCGCACAATTAATTTAAAATTTCTGAAAGACATGAAATTGTGCCGAACAAGGAGAGAAGGTGGTTATGAGTTGATGGTTCATGGGGTAGCTATCCCATCTGTTGCTTTACCATGCAGTAGACGTACTGATGTACGTGATGAAAGGAACTGGACCTATGATCTTAATGCTCCACGTGTTTTGGGTCCACTTCCTCCTAATATTCCCGATGGGGAGGCACATGACACTGATGATGAGTATGATCGGAGAGAGCAGTCTCCCATCCCTCACATGTCCCCCCATCGTCCTTCACAGTCACACACTGCACCATCTTCCTCTAACCCTGTTGCAGGTACTGCTCCTGGATTCTTTGTCACCGAGGAGATGTGGCGTGATATGACAGCTAGAGAAGAAAGGCGTGATGGCCTTCTCTCTACTATTTCACAGCAGCTGACGAACAATATGAGCTTCATGCAACAATCGCGATTGGTTTCGGATCGTGCTTATAGCAACGTTTGCCGTACCTTGAACGATATTTCATTAGAGCAGAACCGTCAGAGAGAGTTCAACAGCCGACACTACCAGCTTGTAGAGGCTACTCAGGGTTCCATCTTGGGTAACCTTCGAGAGGTCCGGAGTGCTCAGGCTGCTTTATCAGCACGACTCGACCGGAGGGACCAGCATCGTAGTAGATCCCGTCGTTCCAGACCATCACATCAGGACGGCGAAGGCACCAGTGCCCCTCCTCAGTAGTCTTTTTCCAGGTTACCCCCCTTATCTTATTTCGAAACATTGGGGACAATGTTCGATTTAAGTGTGGGAGGGGATTTTATTGCTTTCTGTTATTTCCCTTTTTAGTTAATTTCCTTTCAGTTATTTTCCTTTTCAGTAATTTATTTTTCTTAGATAATGCATGAGTCTGACGAGTCACCAGTATAGTGTCTTTTTAGTTCATCTTCATTTTTTCCCATTTCCTTAGCCTTACCAGAAAATTTTTAAAAAGAAAACAATGTTGTTTCACATGTTTTTTGGGCTTTGAGACAGGTTTAGATTAGGATGTGGTGACTTAGGTCAACTTTTTGAAACATCAGAACCATTTTAGCACCATAGACCTCTTGAATATAGGAATCACTCCTAAACCCCACCACCATGGCCTTTACTATCATTCAAAAAATTGTCCTAAGTAGTTTATTTTAGCAGTCAGCTCCGGCCTAAGCATACTCTACGTAGGGGGCCGATGAATATAAGTGAATGATCCAGTGCTAATAAAAAAAAAAAATTGCAAGTCACCTATTGTTAGTTGGTTCAGAGGTATCTGGCACTGAACTTGGTAGGGCGGATTACGATCCGATCCCCCGCAGCTACATTTAGGCGAAATAAAAACAGGTTTACACATGCTTATGTGCCAGAAACCTTATGTTATGGATCAGAATCACTAACCGGTCACTCTACTATGAAGCATGTACGGATAACGGGCTTAATGTGATTGCGCCTGAATGAAAAGGACACAAAAAGATGAGAAGATAGGCCTAGGTATCGTGGGATGACATGGAGTGGTTAATATAGGATTGAAGTTTGTGTTTGTGTTACTATGGTACCCTTGGTTCACTTAGTTAGTATCTGTCACTGCATCCTGACTTGAACTTAGAATCCCTTTAGCCCAAAGACAAGTGTTGACACCATATTTTCTTAAGCTTTAATGTTTGCTTGAGGACAAGCAAAGGTTTAAGTGTGGGAGAATTTGATCACACTAAAATTCACCGTATTTCTGACTCCGATTTCGCATGCATTCTTAGCTTTTATTGTTATTTTGCTTTGTTATTGCTTTGTTTTCTTATGTTTTCAGGTTTTTATAATAATCGGAGCTTGAATCGGGAAAAGGAGCGAAAAAGGAGTGAAAACGGACGAAAACCTAGAAATTCAGCATTTTGCACTTGCGGCACCCACCATGGCGGGCGCCATGGGGTTAGCCATGACGTGGCCACGTTTCAAGACCACTCCTCAACCTCCAAGACCCACGATCCCCACTCCATCATCCCCTGTAGGGACCATGGCGGGCGCCATGACCTTGTGGCGGGCGCCACAAGGCAAAATTTCATAACCTCCACTTTTTAGTGGAGGGGCGTCCCGGTCATTTCATGCTTTCAGTTTTTACTATAAATAGGACCTTAGATTTTCGTTTTTCTTCATCCAGAATTAGAATTCTCTAGGCATATATCAGTTATAAAGCAGCTGTCATTCCACATCGGGGTGCCTCTGCAATCGAGTGATCGAGTCTGTAATCTGTCTGTGGTTCGAGTTTTGGAGCACTCTGGAGGAAGTTAATCCTGCCGCCATTTTAATTCCAGTTAGTATTTTATTTTTCCGCATTGCTTTACTTTTATTTATTTTCTCGCACTTTACTTTGTTTATTTCCCGCACTCGCACATTTACTTTGTTTATTTCCCGCACTCGCACATTTACTTTGTTTATTTCCCGCACTCGCACATTTACTTTGTTTATTTCCCGCACTCGCACATTTACTTTGTTTACTTCCCGCACTCGCACATTTACTTTGTTCACTTCCCGCACTCGCTTTAAATTACTCATATGAAAAACTATAAAAAGAATATTTACTTTATCATGTCTAACTAATCCCATAAAGGTTAGAATGTAAGGATCGTAATTAAACCAGTAATCAGTATAATTGTTCGTGGAAACACCTAAGGGCTATTCTATCTTTCAATTCAAGTAATTGTTTTTAACTATTTCAAAAACAGCCAAAAGCGCTTTGTATAGTTCATTAGGAGTTTTTAGATTAAAAAGAAAAGAGATTTTAAAACGATTTTCAGACGCGTTATGAGATTTAGAGTCTGGTTCATAAGAACCTCTTTTTGCTAAGAAGTCCAGGTTAAAATACTTTTCAACTTAGTTAAGAAACTATATTTCTTAAAAATAGGTTTACTACTCTAACGCAGTACGCACCTTTTTATCCGTGACAATAGGAGGGGTTGATTAGAGAGTACAACTCGGTTCTGAATACGCGAAAGCGACAGTTCCTGTTAAATTAGTTCTTTTCAAAGGAGAAAACATTGCCCATAAGTAGTTCCATTAACAAGTACTGGATTATCATTGATTACGTGAATTACATTCGAGCCTGTCTTTTATTTATTATTTAAAATTATAATTTTATTTACCATTGCACCCTTACTAAAACCCTTAAAAATAGTTGCCTTAGATAAACACCATAACAATAGGTACGATAGATTGACACTTGGTCTCTGTGGATTCGATAATCTTTTATATTACTTTGACGTGATTCGTACACTTGCGAAAAACACGCATCATGCATGCGTATGTGTGTGTGTCTACGTGTATGTGTGTGTGTGGGCAAAGAGCGCGCGCGAGCGCGTATGTGTGTGTGCATGCACGCGTATGTGTGTGTACGCGTGTCTGTGTGTTGATGTGAGCGCGTGCAATCGTGTGTGTGTGTAGGCGCGAGCACGCGCGCACGCATGTGTTTATGCGCGCACGTGTTTGTGTGTATGTGTATGTGTGTGTGTATGAGACAGAGAGTGAGCACACAATATATGCGTTCGTGTGTGTGTGTGTGTGTGTGCGTGTGTGTGTGTGTGTATATGCACGCGCGTGGTTGTGTGCACGCACGTGTGTGTGTGTGAGTAAGAAAGAGAGAGTGTGCGCACGTGTGTGTACATGTGTATGTGTGTGTGTGTACCTGTATGCGCACGCGCGTGTAAGGGTGAACCCGCGCGTGTGTGTGCGCGTATGTGCACGTGTGTGTGCGTGTGCGTGTGTGTGTACGTGTATGTGGTATGTGTGTGTGTGTGTGAGCATGTGTGTGCGTGTGTGTGTGTGTGTGTGTACGCGTGTGTGTATGGTGTGTGTGTGTGTGAGAGAGAGTGTGTGTGTGCGTGTGTGTATGTGCATGCGCGTTTGAGGTTGCACCCGCGTGTGTGTGTATGCGTGTGTGTATGTGTGCATGTGTGTGTGTGTGTGCATGCACCCGTGGGTGTGTACGTGTGCGCACGCGTGTGTGTGTGTGTGAGAGAGAGAGAATATGAGCGAACACGCGGGTGTGTGTGTGTGTGTGTGTGTGTGTGCACGAGTTTGTGTGTGCGTTTGTGTGTGTGTTTGTGCGCGTCCGAGCGCGCGTGCGTGGGCGCATGCGTGTGTGTGTGCGCAAGTGTGTATGTGTGTGTGTGTGGGTGAGGAGCGTGCACGCGTGTGTGTGCACACATGTGTATGTGTGTGTGTGCACGCGCGCGTGTTTGTGTGGGTGAGTGTGTGTGTGTGCGTGTCTGTGTGTTGGTGTGAGCGCGTGCATGTGTGCGTGTTTGTGTGTGCGCGCACGCTAGCGCGCATATTTGTGTGTTTGTGCACGCACGTGTGTGTGTGTGTGTGAGACAGAGAGTGAGCGCACGTGAGTGTGCTTGCGTGTGTGTATATGCACGCGCGTGGGTGTATGCACGTGCGTGTGTATATATGTGTGTGTCTGTGTGTGTGCTTTGTGTGCGTGTGTGTGTGTGTGTGTGTGAGTGTGTGTGCCCGCGCGTGTGTAGATGCCCGCGCGTGTGTTTATGCATGTGTGCGTGTGTGTGTGTGTGTGTGTGTGCTTGCGTAAGCGCACGCGCACGCACGTGTATGTGTGCGAGAGTGTGTGTGTGTGCATGTGTGTGTGTGTGCGTGTGAGTGAGTGCACGCGCGAGTGTGTGTGTGTGTGTGTGCGAACGCGCGCGCGTGTATGTTTGTATACACAAGCGTTTGTTTGTGTGTGTGGGTGTGTTTGGGTGTGCGTGTGTGTTTAGGGGTGTGTGTGCGTGTGCGCGTGCGTGTGTGTGTGCGTGTGCGAGCGAGAGTACGTGCGTGCGTGTGTGTGTGTGTGTGTGAGGGCACGCGCTCGCGCATGTTCGTTTGTGTGTGTGTGTGTGTGTGTGAGCATGTGTGTGTGTGTCTGTGTGTTTGTGTGCACGCCCACGTGTATGTGTGTGTGTGTGTGTGAGAGAGAGAGAGAGAGAGAGAGTGTGCGCACGTATGTGTGTGCGTGCATGTGTGTGTGTGTGTGTATGCATGCGCGTGTGTATGTGCGAGCGTGTGTGCGTGCGTGTGTGCGCGTGTGAGTGTGCACGCGCGTGTGAGGGTGCACCCGCGCGTGTGTGCTTGTGTATGTGTGTGTGTGTGTGGATGTGTGCGTGCGTGCGTGCGTGTGTCTGTGTGTGTGTGCACGCGCACACGCGTGTTCGTTTGTATGTGTGTGTATGTGCACACGTGTGTGTATGTGTGTGTGTATGAGAGAGAGAGAGAGAGTGCGCACGCGTGTGTGCGTGTGCGTGTGCACACGTGCATAGGTGTGTGCACGCGCGTGTGTGTGTGTGCGTGCGTCTGTGTGTTTATGTGTGTTTATGCCCACGCGTGTGTGAGCACGCGCGCGCATTTGTGTGTTTGTGTGGGTGCACGCACGTGTGTGTGTGTGTGTGTGTGTGTCTGCGCACGTGTTTGTTTGTGTGTGCGTGCGTGCGTGCGTTGGTGCGTGTGTGTGTGCGTGCGTGCAAGCTTTATAATTCATTACACGAACTTGCTTATAACAATAATATTTAACACAAACCTTTATTTCAACACTGCTTAGACCTTATACATAACCTTCTTATCGTTCAACATAAACGATCCATACTTATAAAATATATATCAAAACCGATAATGTCACAATATTCACTATACATATAATCAAAAATTCCATAAGTACGGATCCTCACAACAACACAATATGACTTCAATATAGAAGTATATCAACAAATTCCAAAACTATATACAGCTTTCAGAACTATAATTATCAAGTAGTATGTACAGAACATCACAACAACACAAATCTCCGATTAAAAGACATAAAGACAATATACCTTATACAATTCTCATCTCAAGAATGTATTGACACCATTCCTCCTTAATTTCTTCCAATTTTTCTTTCGAGTAACTGTCACACTTGAATTCATCAAAGTACTATATAATATAACATAACATGCATGATTTAGTTAAAACTAATTACTTAGATGAAATACCGGTTAAATATCAAAATAAATCATATAACTTATAAATCCATACCATATTTGGAATTTTTATTTGGCTCGAATGAATAATTTCCTTCATAAACCTCAATACAAAATAGGCGCAATCAATACCATTGCGCTGACGAGGACACTGCACAAACGCGCGTGCACATACACACATACACACACACACACATCCACACGCGTGTGCGCACACTCTTTCTCTCACCCAAATACACACACACGCACACACGCACACACACACATACACACCCACGCATGCGCACGATCTCTCTCTCACACACACACACATAGACACACACACACACACACACAAACACACATGCGCGCGTGCGTGCACATACACATACGCGTGCACTCACACACACACACACACACACGTACGTACGCACGCATGCACAGACATGCACACACACGCACGCACACATACAAACACACGCGCGGACGCTCACACACACACAAACACGCACACACGCACGTGCACACACACACACACACACACACTCGTGAGCACGCGCACACACACACACGTGAGCACGCGCACACACACACACACGTGCACACACATACACAAACACGAAAACACGCGTGCGCGTGCGCACAGACACACACACACACGCTTCCGCGCAAACACACATACACACACACACACACGCACGCACGCACATACGTACACACACAGACACACACACGCTCAAACACAAACGCGCGTGCACACACAAACACACACACACACACATGCGCGCGTGTGCGCACACACTCTCTCTCTCTCTCTCACACACACACACACACATGCACACACACACACACACACGTGCGTGCACTCACACGCTCGTGCACAAACACACACGCGCGCACGCGCACACCCGCATGTGCGCACACTCTCTTTCACACATACACACACGCACACACACACACACGCGTGCGCACACACTCTCTCTCTCTCACACACACACAAACACACATACACAACCACACGCACGCATGCATACGAATTCACACACACACACACACAGACACACACACACACACACACACACACACACACACGCAGGTGCCCACACACACAAGCACGTGCGCGCACGCCCACACACTCATGTGCACACACACACACACAAGAACAATCACGCGCGTGCGCGCGCACACACACACACACATGCACACACACATACAGACACACAAACACGCACACACAAACGCGCGTGCACACTTACACGCACACGCACACACGCACACTCCCACACGCGTGTCCTTGCACTCTCTCTCACACACACGCACAAGCACACACACACACACATACGCGCGCGCACACACACACACACACACACACACACTCACACACACACACACACATGTGTGCACACTTTCTCTCTCTCTCTCTCTCTATCTCTATCTCACATACACACACACGCATGCACACACACTCTCTCTCTCTCTCTCTCTCTCTCTCTCTCTCTCTCTCTTTCGCAAACACACACACACACACACACACACTTACGCGCGCGCGCGCGTGCACATTCTCTTACAAGCACACGCGCGCGAGTGCTCACATACATACACACTCGCGTGCGCGTGCTTGCCTACACACACACATACACATGCACATACACACGCACGCACACCCACACGGGCGTGCATATACTCACACACGCGTGCGCATACACTGACACGCGCATGCGTACACTCTCTCAGACACACACACACCCGCGCACACACACGCACGTGCACACACACACTCGTGCACATACACACACACGTGCTCACAATCTCTCTCTCTCTCTCTCTCACACACACACACACACGCGCACACACACGCACATGCACACACACACTCGTGCATGCACACACACACACACACACGTGCTCACAATCTCTCTCTCTCACACACATACACACGTGCGCGCACACACACGCAAACACGCACGTGCGCGCGTGCGTGCACACACACACGCGTGCGCTCAAACATACACACGCGCGCGCTCGCGCATACTCACACACATACACACGCACGCACGCGCACACACGCACACATATGCAAAAGCGTGCGCGCACACCCACATGCACACCCACACACGTGCACGCGCACACGCACATGCACACACACACAAACGCACTCGCGGGCACACACACACACACACACACGCACACACGCATTCGCGGGCACACAAACACGCGAGTGCATACACAGACACACATACACACGCACACACATACACACGCGTGCGCACACACACTCTCTCTCTCACACACACACACACATAAACACACACATAGACACACAAATACGTGCGTGCGCACACACACCCACACACAGGTGCGCGCACACATAAGCACACAAACACGAACACACACACACGTGCGTACACACAAACACACAAACACAAACACACAAGCGCGCCCATGCGCGCGTACACGCGCACACAAACTCACACGCATACACGCACGCACGCACGCATGCACACACACACACACACGCGTGCTCACACCCAAACACACGCGCGCATGCGCACACTTACACACACGCATGCGCATGCACATACACACACACATGCACGCTCGCACGCACCTACGCACACACACGCATACACAAACACACGCACACCCCCTCCACACACACACACACCCACACACACATACACACGCATACGCACACACTCACATACACACGTGCGCACACACACACACACACACACAAACGCGCGCGTGCGTGCAAACACACACGCGCGTGCGCATACAGACACACACATACACACACGCACTCACGCTCGCATGCACATACACACACACACAAACACATGCGTGCGCGCGTGTTAGATGCCCAATTTTGCTTATTTTAGCTATCAATTGTGGGCATCTTTCACTCATTTTTGGTCTAATTTCGGTTCAAAACCGCCTTGCTTTTGGTGATATGCGATATGATGCGAAATGCTCTTGGTCCTTTTAATTTGTGTGCTATTGTGCAGTATTTGAGCATGAAAGAGTAGAATTTGAACACACAAGAAAGTTGACAAAGGAATCAAGAAAGAATAAATGTAAAAGCATGTTCGCTAGGTGAGTATCTGGCGAGTGTTGTAGCAAGTTGTTCGCTAGGCGAGCATCTAGCGAGCCGCTAGCGAATACTCCCAGACATTGGCAGAATCAAAATGGTATTATTCGCTGGCAGCGAGGCAGGTGGTGAAGAACTCGCCAGGCGAGCACCTAGCGAGCAAGTAGCGAAGCATTCCAGAATCTTTTCCTCAGCCCTCGCTAGCATGTTCGCTAGGCGAGGCTGTAGCGAACGTTCACTGTGAGCTCGCTAGGTGAATGAGGACGTGAGCGTGACAGGACAACAACTTTTTCTATATACAGCCCTTTGTACTTTTTGAACATAAATCATATTTTTCATTAGTTTTGCTGGATAAGAGATTTTGTGACCTAGAAACCCTCTATCTCTTATTTTCTTCATTTCCAAACATTAATCTACAAAAAGAAGGTGGATTCTCATCCAAGTTGGATTCTTTGACTCGGATGTTCATCAACCCTCTTCCAAAACTTCTTTTGCAAGCTACCATGAAAATGAGTAGCTAAGTTCTTCATTTTGTCAAAGTTAGATGTAGGTGATCATTAAGCTTTGTAAGTATATGGATGATCTTCATTTGTAAACTCTTGAATGATGAATATATGGTGAAAACCTTGCTTTATCTATAACTCTTTGTGTTGGTTTATGATCGAAAGATATTTTCCAACTCTTGACCTAGGTTTTCATCCTTCTATTTTCTTAAGCTAGAGATAGTTTTGAATGTTGTTGTTCATGAAAAATGTTAAACCTAAATGTTGTCATTTTGATAGATTGTGTGAGAAATCAACAATGGATCAAAATGGGAAAAATCACAATGTGAGTTAGAAATAATCACATTGGGAGGATGTTGTGAATGTGTTTATCATCTAAAGAAGTTTATGCTTATTGTTGATCGGACATATACAAGCAAAGTGATTACCGAACCCTAACTTTGACAATCTTCTTTAAATCGTAAAAGCAATGTGAGTTAGAAATAATCACATTGGGAGGATGTTGATACACACACACACACACTCACACGCACGCACACACAAACACGCACGTGCGCTTACACTCTCTCACACACACACAAACACACATGCGAACCCGTGCGCGCGCACACACATACACACATACACACACAGGCGCGCGTGGACACACACACACGCAAGCACACACATACACACGCGTGCGCATATTCTATCTCTCTCACACACACATGCACATACACACACACACACGCACACACGGACGCACGCACGCATGCACGCGCACACACACAGAAACACACACACGCGCGTGAGCGCACGCCCGTGTGCACACACACGCAAACACGAGTGCGCACACACACACAAACACATACACGCGCGCGCGTGCTCGCGCACACTCAGTCACGAACAAACACACAAACACAAAAGCAGGCCCGTACGCGCGCGCACACACACACACACGCACACACGCACGCACACACATACACATATGTGCACACTCACACACACACGCGCACGTACACACACGCGCACACACATACACACGTGCACACTCACACACACACACACGCACACACGCACACACGTGCACACTCACTCACACACACGCACGCCCACACGCGCGCGCGCACGCACACACGCGTGCGCGCTCACACACAAGCGCGCACTCGCACACACACACACACAAAAACGCGTGCGCGTGCACACGCACACACAGACCCACACACACGCACGCATGCATTAATGCATGCCGCTCACACA
>OZ012739.1:397119865-397124865 GCA_963859935.3 Lathyrus sativus | reverse complement strand
CACGCGCGCGCGTGCGCTGACATACACACACACGCATACCCGCACATACACACACGCACACGCACGCACGCAAAAGCACAAAAACACACGCACAAAAACATATGCGCGCACATAATACACACACACACGCATGCACGCACACAGACACACACACTCACGCATGGACGCAAGGACTCACGCGCGCACACACACACACGTGCGCACACGCGCGCGCATAACCACACACACACGCGTGCACACACTGACACACTCATGCACACACACACACATACACAAACGCGCGTGGACACACACGCGCGCACACACACATACACACAATCACACGCACACACACAGACATACACAAACACACACACACACACACACACACGTGCACACACTGACACACACACGCACACACACACATACACAAATGCGTGTGAACACACACACGCGCACGCATACACACACACAAAATCACACGCACACACACACACACACACTCACACGCACAAACTCACACAAACACTCGCGTGCACACACTAAAACACACACACACACATATACAAACGCGCATGGACACACACAGACACACGCACACACACTCACACACACACATACACAAACACGCGCGTGCGCACACACTCTCTCACACACACACACAAACACACATGCGCGAGCGTGTGTACACACACACACACACGCATACACACACGCACAGACACACACAAACGCACGCGCACACTCAAAAGCACGTGCACACACACACACACGCGCACACACACACGCACGCATAAACACACACGCGTGTGTGCTCACACACTCTCTCTCACACACACTCACACACACAAACACAAACACGTACGCGCATACACACATTGCGCGCACGCGTGCAGACGCATTTACATACACACACGCATGCGCACACACCCACACACACATGCACGCACACACGCATGCACACACACGCACGCATTCACTCACAGGCACACACACACACGCATGTTCATATACAGACACACGCGCACACACACACACACACACACACACACGCGTGTACATATATAAACACACACGCGCGTGCGGGCACTGTCTCTCTCTCTCTCTCTCTCCCACACACATACACAGACACGCACATGCACGCACACACAAACACGCACACACGCGCGTTCAGGCAAACACACACACGCTTGCGCACACGGACACACATACACACACACACACACACTCACGTACGCGCACACGCACCCATACACACAGTTACACGCACACACACATACACGCACGCGCACACGCAAACACACACGTGCACACAGACACACACGCACACACAAATACACACAGACACACGCACATACGCGCGCCCACGCGTACACACGCACACGCAAACACACACGCACGCACGTACTCGCACACGCCAACGCACACAGACACAAACTCACAAACATGCGCGCGCACACACACACACGCGTGCACACACACTCTCTCTCACACACATACATAAGTGCGCTCACGCGTACACACACATACACAGACACATGCACACGTGGACGCGCACACACGCGCGCACGCTCATACACACATGCTCACACACTCTCTCTCTCTCACACACACATAGACATACACACACACATGCACGTGTGCGCAAACACAGACACAAACACGTGCGCGCACACACACACACACACACGCACGTGCGCGCACATAAATAGAAACACGCACGCGCACACTCACGCGCGTGTACACCTTCACACACACACACACACACGTTCACACACACACACACACACACACACACACACACACACACACACACACACACACACACACACACACACATACAAACACGCACGCACACGCAAACGCACACACACACGCACGTGTACACCTTCACACACATACACACACACACACACACGCACACACATGTTCACACACACACACGTACACACACACACACATACATACAAACACGCACGCACACGCAAACGCACACACGCGTGCGCACTCACACACTCACACATACACACACAAGCACTCACACCCGCACGTACGTACCCAAGCACGAACACACGCACGCGCACACACACACACACCTGCATGCGTGCACACACACACACACACAAAAACACACGCGCGCACACACATACACAAAAAAACACACACACACACACACAAACACCCACAAACACATGCGCACGTGTGCGCGTGCACACACACACACACACATACACGCACGCATGCAGTAACGCACGCTGCTCGGACACACACACACACGCGCGCATACGGACACACACACACACGCGCACCAACGCATACACGCACGCACACACGCACGCGCACACACACACAGACAAGCGCGTGCGCACACACATACACGCACTAACGCATGCATGCATGCACGTAAGCAGGCCCGACACACACACACACGTGTGAGCAAACGCGCGCGCACACCCGCACACACACAAACGCACTCGTGTGCACACAAACACGCGTGTGCCCACACTGACACACACACAGGCACACACACACACACACACACATAAACACACGCGTCCACACACACACGCGCGCGCGTGCGCACACGCTCTCTCTCACACACACACACACACACACACACACACACACGTGCCCGCGCACACACATGCACACACACACACACGTGCGTGCACATATACACACACATAAACACGAATATGCGCACGTGCACACACACACATACACACACGCACGCGCACACACACGCACACGCACAGACAGACACACACACGCACAAAGAAATGCACGTGCACACACACACGCACACGCACAAACACACACGTGTGTGCGCTCACACACACACACACACACACACACACACACTCACACACACACGAACAAACATGCGCGCGCACACACACAGATGCGTGCGCATGCAAACTCACTTACACACACACGCATGCCGCTTGCACACACACACGCGCACACGTAAGCACACACATACACACACACTAACGCATGCATGCATGCACGCACGCGCACACAAGCACATACGCACATACACGCACTAACACTCGCATGCACGCACGAACACACAGACACACACGTGCGCACACCCACCCACCCACACGCACTCGTGTGCACACAAACACGCTTGTGCCCACACTGACACACACACGCGCACACACACACACACGCACACACAAACTCACGCGTCCGCACACACACACACTCTTTCTCTCTCTCACACACACACACACAAAGACACACACATAGACACACGCACACACACGTGCGCGCACACATTTACACACATTCATGAACGCGCGCACGTGCGTTAACATACACACACACGCATGCGCGCACATACACACACGCACACAAAAGCACAGACACACACACAAAAACATATGCGCGCACATAACACACACACGCATGCACACACACACACACACACATACACACTTACGCACAGACTCACGCGCACACACACACACACAAACACACACACACACGTGCGCACACGCGCACACACGACCACACTCACACGCGTGCACACACTGACACACGCGCGCACATGCACACACACGCGCGTGCGCGCACTGTCTCTCTCTCTCACACACGCACACACACAGGCACGCACATGCACGCACACACAAATACGCACAAGCGTGCATGCGGGCAAACACACACACGCTTGCGCACACGGACACACATACACATACACGCACTCACGTACGTGCACACGCACCCATACACACAGTTACACGCACACACACATACACGTACGCGCACACGCAAACACACACAGACACACACACACACGTGCACACAGACACACACGCACGCACGTGCACACACAAATACACACAGACACACGCACATACGCGCGCACGCGTACACACGCACACGCAAACACACACGCACGCACGTACACGCACACGCCAACGCACACAGACACAAACACACAAACATGCGCGCGCACACACACACGCGTGCACGCACACTCTCTCTCTCACACACACATACACAGACACATGCACACGTGGACGCGCACACTCACACACACATGCTCACACACACATGCTCACACACACACTCTCTCTCTCACACACATAGACATACACACACACATGCACGTGTGCGCAAACACAGACACAAACACGTGCGCGCACACACACACACACGCACGTGCGCGCACATAAATAGAAACACGCACGCGCACACTCACGCGCGTGTACACCTTAACACACACACACGCACACACACACACACACACACACATACATACAAACACGCACGCACACGCAAACGCACACACGCGTGCGCACTCACACACTCACACATACACACACAAGCACTCACACACGCACGTACGTACCCAAGCACGCACACACGCACGCGCACACACACACACACACCTGCATGCGTGCACACACACACACACACAAAAAAACACACGCGCGCACACACATACACAAAAAAACACACACACACACAAACACCCACAAACGCATGCGCACGTGTGCGCGTGCACACACACACACACACATACACGCACGCATGCAGTAACGCACGCCGCTCGGACACACACACACACGCGCGCATACGCACACACACACGCGCACTAACGCATACACGCACGCACACACGCACGCGCACACACACACACACAAGCGCGTGCGCACACACATACACGCACTAACGTATGCATGCATGCACGTAAGCAGGCCCGAAACACACACACACACACACACACGTGTGAGCAAACGCGCGCGCACACCCGCACACACACAAACGCACTCGTGTGCACACAAACACGCGTGTGCCCACACTGACACACACACAGGCGCACACACACACACACACATAAACACACGCGTCCACACACACACACGCGCGCGCGTGCGCACACGCTCTCTCTATCTCTCTCTCTCTCTCACACACACACACGTGCCCGCGCACACACATGCACACACACACACGTGCGCGCACATATACACACACATAAACACGAATATGCGCACGTGCACACACACACA
>OZ012739.1:397097365-397109865 GCA_963859935.3 Lathyrus sativus | reverse complement strand
CGCGCGCACACACACACATGCGTGCGCGTGCAAACTCACTTACACACACACGCATGCCGCTTGCACACACACACGCGCACACAGAAGCACACACATACACACACACTAACGCATGCATGCACGCACGCACGCGCACACACGCACATACACACATACACGCACTAACACATGCATGCACGCACGAACAAACAGACACACACGTGCGCACACCCACACACACACACGCACTCGTGTGCACACAAACACGCTTGTGCCCACACTGACACACACACACGCGCACACACACACACACGCACACACAAACTCACGCGTCCGCACACACTCTCTCTCTCTCTCTCTCACACACACACACACACACACACAAAGACACACACATAGACACACGCACACACACGTGCGCGCACACATTTACACACATTCATGAACGCCCGCACGTGCGTTAACATACACACACACGCATGCGCGCACATACACACACGCACACAAAAGCACAGACATACACACATAAAAACATATGCGCGCACATAACACAAACACGCATGCACACACACACACACACATACACATACACACTTACACACAGACTCACGCGCACACACACACAAACACACACACACACGTGCGCACACGCGCACACACGACCACACTCACACGCGTGCACACACTGACACATGCGCGCACACGCACACACACGCGCGTGTGCGCACTGTCTCTCTCTCTCACACGCACACACACAGGCACGCACATGCACGCACACACAAATACGCACAAGCGCGCATGCGGGCAAACACACACACGCTTGCGCACACGGACACACACACACACACGCACTCACGCACATGCGCACGCACCCATATACACAGTTACACGCACACACATATACACGCACGCGCACACGCAAACACACACAGACACACACACACACACGTGCACACACAAACACACACAGACGCAAGCGCATACGCGCGCACACGCGTACACACACACACGCACGCAGACGCACATGCACACACATAAATAGAAACACGCACGCGCACACTCACGCGCGTGCACACCTTCACATACACTCGCGTGCGCAAACTCACACACACACACACACACACGCACGCACGTTCACACACACACACACAAACACGTGCGCACACGCAAACACACACACGCGTGTGCACTCACACATACACACATACACACACAAGCACTCACGCACGCACGCACCCAAGCACGCACACACGCACACGCACACACACACACACACCTGCGCAGACACACACACACACACGAGTGCACACACACACAGACACAAACACAAAAACACACACGTGTGCGTGCGCCCGCACACACACACACACACAAACACACGCGCGCACACAAATACACACAAAAACACACAAACACCCACAAACGCATGCGCGCGTGTGCGCGTGCACACACACAAACATACACGCACACATGCAGTAACGCACGCCGCTCGGAAACACACACACGCGCGCACACACGCACACACACACACACGCACTAACGCATACACACACGCACACACGCACGCGCACGCACACACGCACGCGCGTGCGCACGTACACCCACGTGCGCGCACTAACGCTTGCATGCACGCAAGAACACACGACACACACACACACGTGGGCACACACACGCGCACACACCCACGCACACACAAACGCACTCGTATGCACACAAACACGCGCGTGCCCTCACTAACACACACACAGGCACAAACACACACACGCACACATAAACACACGCGTCCGCACACTCTCTTTCTCTCTCTCTCTCTCTCTCTCTCTCTCTCTCTCTCTCTCTCTTTCACACAAACAAACACACATACACAGACACGCACACACACGTGCGCGAGAACACACACGAATACACACCCACACACACTTGCGCGCACACATACGCAAACACACAAGAAAACACGCACGCGCGTGCACACACTCACACACACGCGTGCGCCCACATACGCACACGTGCACACACGCACAGACACAAACACACATACACAACCGAGCGTGGACACACACACACACACACACTCAGACGCGCACACACACACAACACACGTGCGTGCACGCACACTCTCTCACACACACACACACGTACACACACACACACACACACACACGTGCACTTACACACACGGACACACCCACACACACGCAAGCACATACACACGCGTGCGCACATTATCTCTCTCTCACACATACACACACACACACACACACACATACACGTGCGCACACACACATACACACACACACACACACACACACAGACGCACGCACGCGCGCATGCACGCGCTCACGCGAACAAACACACACGCACACGCGCGTGTGTGCACACACAAACACATACACACACACG
Organism: Lathyrus sativus; assembly: GCA_963859935.3. Classification (NCBI taxonomy): domain Eukaryota; kingdom Viridiplantae; phylum Streptophyta; class Magnoliopsida; order Fabales; family Fabaceae; genus Lathyrus; species Lathyrus sativus. Next base: position 397,107,486 of record OZ012739.1, on the reverse strand, counting down.
CGCACGCAAACACACATAACAAAACCGCGCGCGCGTGCGCTTGCACGCACACACACGTGCGCTCACACAAACTCACACACAAAAACAAAAAAGCACGCCAGTCCATGCGTACGCGCACACACACACACACGCACACACGCATACACATACACACACACACGCACACACACATACACGTGCGCGCACACCTAAACACACACGCGCGCGCATGCCCAGGTACTTACACACACACACATGCACACTCGCATGCACCCACACACACGTATACACAAACACGCGCGTGTGCATACACCCACACACACCCACACACATAGACACACGTGTGCGCACACGCGCACACACACACACACACGTGCCAGCGCACACACATGCACACACACACACACATATAAACAAATACGCGCGCGTGCGCACACACACACATGCACACAGACGCAATCACGCACGCACGCACACACACCCACGCGCACACACACACACACACACACATAGAAACACGCAGACACGCACGTGCACACACACACACATACACAAACACACACTTGCGCAGAACAACACACACGCGCGCGCGCGCGTGCGCGCTCACTTAGACACACACACAAGCACACATGCGTGTACACATTGACACACACACACACACTCATAAACACACACGCGCGCACGCTTGCGTGCACGTACCCACACGCACAGACACACACGCACACGTGCGTGCGCACACACACACACACACGTGCGCGCACACGTAGACACACAAACACGAACACGCGTGCGCGCACATGCGCACACACGCACACGCATGCACACACACGCACAGAGACACACACGTATACACAAACGCGCTTGCACACACACACGCCCAAACACGTGCTTACGCGCAATCACACACGCACGTGCGCACGCACACACACACACACACACCCACTCACGCATGCACACATACACACACACACACTCAGGCACGCACACACACATACACACGCACGCGCACACACACACACACACACACAAATACGCGCGCACACACACACACACACAAACACGCAGGAATGCACGCGCACACACAAACACGTAGGCACGCACATACATTCACCTGCGCAGACACACACACACGCATATACAAACACATGTGAGAACACGCACAGACACACACATACCCACACACAGACACACGCGTGCGCGCACGCACATGCACATGCGCACACACAGACACACACGCACGCACACACATAGACACACACACACGTGCACTCTCTCACACAGACACACGCTTGCGCGCACACATTCTCACACCCGCACACTCCCCCCCCCCCATACACACATATACACACGCATGCGCACACTCTCACACACACACACACACGCACGTGCGTACACACACACGCGCGCACTCACGCGCGCACTCACGCACCCACACACACACTCACGCACACAGACACACACACACACAAACAGATGCGTCCGCGCATGCGCTGCCACACACACACACACACACGTGCGCGCATACACACACGTGTGAGCACACACACACACACAAACAGACACACACGCATGCGCAGACACACACACACACATGCTCACACTCTCTCACATACACACACAAACAAACACACGTGCGCGCACGCACACACAAATACCCGCGCGCACAAACACGAACACACACGCGTGCACTCACATTCACACACACGCACACACACTCACACACACATGTATAGACAGACAAATACACACACGCACACGTATACACAAACGCGTGCACACACACACACACACACTCACAAACACGCACACAAAAACACGCGCGTGCGGGCAAACACACATACGCGTGCGCACGCACATACACACACATACACACACGCACGCACCCTCGCACGCATACACACGCACACACACACGCACACACACACGAACACGCACACACACTCAAACACACACACAAGCACACAGGCACACACACACAAAGATGCAGGCACACACACACACACAAACATTCACGCACGCACGTGTACACACACACACACCCCTGCGTAGACATAAACACACACACACGTGTGCGCGCACACTTAGATTCACACACACACAAACACATGCGTGCGCACATACAAACCCACACACACACACACATAGATACACGCGTGCGCGCACACACAGACATACACACGCACGCACACACGCACGCACTAAGGCACGCCCTCGCGCACACACATACACGCACACGCACACGCACACAAACACACACGCGCGCGCGCGTGCGCATACTCTCTCTCTCACACACACACGTGAGCTCGCACACACACACACACACACACGTGCGCACACACATACGTACACACGAACAAGTGCGCGCGTGCGCTCACGCAGACCCGCTTGTGCCCATATACACACACGCACGCACACAGACACACACACAGACACACACACACACACACACTCACACACGCACACACACAAGCAGATGCGCGTGCGCATACACACTCTCTCTCTCTCACACACACACAAACATACACACACACACACACACCTGCACATACACACACATACACACACATGCACGCTAGCACGCACACTTACACACACACAAGCATACACACACACACACACGCGCGCTTGCGCTCACACACTCTCACACCAGCACACTCCCCCCCCCACACACACATATACACACGCGTACGCACACTCTCTCTCACACACACACACGCATGTGCGTACACACACACACGCGCACTCACGCACCCACACACACACACATGAACACAGACAAACACACACACACAAACAGATGCGTCCGCGCGTGCGTTGCCACACACACACACACGTGCGCTGCCACACACACACACACACACACACGTGCGCGCATACACACACGTGCGAGCACACACACACACAAACAGACACACACGCGTGCGCAGACACACACACACACGTGCTCACACTCTCTCACATACACACACAAACAAACACACGTGCACGCACACACACACATGTGCACGCACACACGTACACACACACACACAAGCACGTGAACACATACACACGCGTGCGCGCACACACACACACACGCACGCACGCACCCACGCACGGACACACAGACACACATATACAAGCGCACGCGTGCGCACACACACTCGCAGACGCAGGCACACACGCACCCACACGCACACACACACACACACACACACCTGCGCAGACACACACACAAACACATGCGCGCACATACCTAGACACTCATACACACACAGACCTACGCAGACACACACACACACACACACGCATGCGTGCAACATAGACATAAACATACAAACACACGCGTGCGCACATATACAATCACACGCGCACGCACACACTATCGCACGCGCGTACATAGATACACACACATGTGCGTGCACACACACACAAACACGCAGGCACGCACGCATGCACGCGCATACACACATTCACCCGCGCAGACATACACGCACACGCACACACACACGCACACACAAACACATGTGCGCACATACAAACACACAGACACACGCGTGCGCGCATGCACACGCGCGCACACACGCTCACACGCATGCACGCTCTCATGCACTAATGCACGCCGCTCGCACACACACACACGCACGCGCACACACACACACACTCGTGCACACACACACACACACACACACACACACACACATACACACACATGTGTGGGCACACAGGCACACACAACCATACACACACGTGCGCACGCACGCACACACACACACACACTCACACACACACACACACAGACACACATATACACTCGCATGCACACAAACACGCGCGTGCACACGTAGACACACACACGCAAACAGACACACACACACGCACGCGTCCGCACAGTCTCTCTCTCACACACACAAACACACACACACACGTGCGCTCGCTCACATATACACACACGTGCACGCACACACACACACACACACACACACGAACACGCGCGCGCTTGCGCATACAAAGACACACGTGCGCGCACATACTCGCACACACACGCACAGACACACACTAACATAAACAAACGTGCATGCACACACACACGCACGCACACACACATAGAGACGCGCGTGCGCACACAGACTCTTAAACACACACACAAACACGTGCGCACACACTCAAACACACACGCGCGCGCGTTTGCTTTTCTACACACCTGCACACACACACACGCACACACACACATACACAAACACACGCACACACACACACACAGACATACACGTGCACACGAACACACACACATACACCCACACGTACGTGCACACATTGACACATAAACACGAACACGTATGCGCACACACATGCACACACACACGCGTGCGCTCACATACACACACGCACGCACACACACACACACACACACACACACACACACGTACAGACACACAAACACGCACACACACACACACACACACACGCGCGTATACACAAACGCGCGTGCACACACACGCACATGCACAAACACACGCAAACACACACACGCTTGCACACGCGCACACACACATACACACACGCACTCACGCACGCATCCTCGCACGCACACCCACGCACATACACGCACGCATGCAAAACCACACACGAACACACACACGCACACACACAAACATGCAGGCATGCACCCCACGCACACACACACACACACACAAAGACGCAGGGACGCACACACACACAATCACGCAGGCACGCACGCACGCGTAGACATACACACACACGTGCGCGCGCGCACGAACACTCACACACACAGACACACGCGTGCGCACACGCAAACCCACACGCGCGCACACACATACTCACATACACACGCAGGCACACACGCATGTACTAAGGCTCGCCGCTCGCACACACACACACGCACCCACACACACACACACTCGTGCATACACACACACACGCATAAACACACACACATACACACGTACATGTGCGCACGTGCACACACACACGCACACACGTACGCACACACACAGGCACACACACACATACACACACGTGCGCTCGCACATACACACAGACGCACACATACATATACATACACACACATACACACACACACACACAGATGCACACACATACGTACGCGCGCACAACCACACACACAAGTACGTGCACATACACACACACACATACACACGCGTGCGCACACTCATACACACACACGCAAGCACAAACACACGCGTGCGTGCAAACATACACACGCGTGCGCACACACACACATACACACACACACGCACCCACACACGCACACACAGACACACAGACACAAGTACACACGCGCGCGTGGGTGTGCACACACTCACACACGCAGGCACGCACGCACCCACGCGCAGACGCACACACTCACCTGCGCAGACACACACACAAACACATGCGCGCGCATACCCAGACACTCACACACACCTGCGCAGGCACACACACACACACACGCTCGTGCATGCGACAGAGACACACACACACACAAACACACGCTTGCGCACGCGTACAAGCACACTCGCAGGCACACATTTACACACCCGCGTACACAGACACAAACACACACAGACACACGTGCGTGCACTCACACACACAAACACGTAGGCACGCAGGCACACACACAAACACGCAGGCAAGCACGCACACACGCACGCGCACGCACAAATTCTCTCGCGCAGACACACACACACGCACACATACACACACGCACTCACAAACACATGTGCGCACACACACAGACACACACTTACACACAAACAGACACACGCGTGCGCTCACATACTCACACACGCACACGCACATACGCACACATGCACATACACACGCACGCACGCACACACACGCACACACTCACACACGTACGCACACACTCATGCACTAACGCATACTGCTCACACACACCCACACGCACGCACACACGCACACACACACACACACACTCGCGCGCACACACACACACACACGTGTGCGCACAACCACACACACACACGTGCGCACGCACCCACACACACGCTCACACGCGCGCACACACACACACACACACACACACACGCACACACGCACACACACGTACACACTCACACATGCACGCACTCATGCACTAACGCATACCGCTCGCACACACCCACACGCACGCACACACCCACACACACACAAACACACTCGCGCGCACACACACACACGTGTGCGCACAACTACACACACACAGGTGCGCATGCACCCACACACACACACACGCACACACACGCACACACACACACACACACATACACTCGCGTGCACACAAACACGCGTGTTCACACACTGACACACACACGCAAATATACACACGCGCACACACTCACACACACACGCACGCACACGCACACACACACACACACACACACACACACACACGCGCGCGCGCGCACGCGAGCGCGCATGCTCACACTCTCACACACACACACATAGACACACACATGTGAGCTCCTTCACACACACACACACACACACACACGTGCACGCACACATACATACACACACAAGAACACGCGTCCGCGCTTATCCACGCACATGCACAGACACACACACGCACGCACACACACGCACAGACACCCAGACGTGCGTGCGCACACACACTCTCTCTCACACACACACACACAAACATACACAAACACGTGCGCGCACAACCAAACACACACGCGCGCACGCGTTCACTTTTCCTTACACCTGCACACATACACACACACACACACACAAACACATACGCGCGCACATACAAACCCACACACACACACATATAGATACACGCGTGCGCACACACACACACATACACACGCACGCACACACGCATGCACTAAGGCACGCCGCTCGCGCACACACACACACGCACACACACACGCACACGCACACGCACACACACACGCGCGCATGCGCACACTCTCTCTCTCTCTCACACACACACACAGAAACACACACAGACACACACACATGTGAGCCCGTATACATACACACACACACATGTGCGCGCACACATATGTACACACGAACAAGCGCGCGCGTGCGCTCACACAGACCCGCTTGTGCCCACATACACACACGCACGCACACAGACACACACACAGACACACACACACGCATACACTCACACACGCACACACAAACAGATGCGCGTGCGCATACACACTCTCTCTCACACACACACAAACATACACACTCTCTCTCTCACACACACAAACATACACACACACACACACACACATACACACACATGCACGCTCGCACGCACACTTACACACACACAAGCATACACACACATACGCGCGCTTGTGCGCACACACCCTCATACCCGCACACTCCCCCCCCCCCCCACACACACATATACACACGCGTACACACACTCTCACACACACGCACATGCGTACACACACACACACACACGCACTCACGCACCCACCCACACACCCACGCACCCAGACACACACACACACAAACAGATGCGTTCGCGCGTGCGCTGCCTCTCACACACACACACGCGCGTGCGCGCATACACACACGTGCGAGCGCACACACACACACACAAACAGACACACACGCGTGCGCAGACACACACACACACACACACACACACACACACGTGCTCACACTCTCTCACATACACACACAAACAAACACACGTGCGCGCACGCACACACACACACACACATGTGCGCGCACACACGCACACACACACACAAGCACGTGTACACACACACACACACATACACACACGTGCGTACACACGCACATACACACACGCACGCACCCACGCACGCACACACAGACACACATATACAAGCGCGCGCGTACGCACACACACTCGCAAACGCAGGCACGCACGCACCCACGCGCACACACATATACACACACTTGCGCAGACACACACACAAACACATGCGCGCGCATGTCTAGACACTCATACACACACACCTGCGCAGACACACACACACACACGCGTGCGTGCAACAGAGACATACACATACAAACACACGCGTGCGCACATATACAATCACACGCGCGCGCACACAGTATTGCACGCGCGTACATAGATACACACACACACACACACACGTGCGTGCACACACACACAAACACGCAGGCACGCACGCATGCACGCGCACACACACATTCACCCGCGCAGACACACACACACGCACACACAAACACATGTGCGCACATACACACACACACAAACACACGCGTGCGCGCACGCACATGCACACGCGCGCACACACGCTCGCACGCACGCACGCTCTCATGCACTAATGCACGCCGCTCACAGACACACACACGCACGCGCGCACACACACGCTCGTGCACATACACACACACACACACGCATACACACACATGTGTGGGCGCACGGGCACACACAACCATACACACACGTGCGCACACACACACACACACACACGCTCACACACACAGACACACATATACACTCGCATGGACACAAACACACGCGTGCACACGTAGACACACACACGCAACCAGACACACACACACGCGCGTCCGCACAGTCTCTCTCTCTCTCACACACACAAACACACACACACGTGCGCTCGCTCACATATACACACACGTGCGCGCACACATACACACACACACACACGAACACGCGCGCGCTTGCGCATACAAAGACACACGTGCGCGCACATACACACACACGCACACACACACACGCACAGACACACACTAACATAAACAAATGCGCATGCACACACACACACACACGCACGCACACACACACACAGACGCGCGTGCGCATACAGACTCTCACACACACACACACACAAACATACACAAACACGTGCGCACACACCAAAACACACACGCGCGCGCGTTCGCTTTTCCACACACCTGCACACACACACGCGCACACACACACACACACACACAAACACACGCACATACACACAAAGACATACACGTGCACGCGAACACGCACACAGACACACACACGTGCGCGCACATATTGACACATAAACACGAACACGCGTGCGCACACACATGCACACACACGCGTGCGCTCACATACACACATGCACACACACATACACACACACACACACGTACAGACACACAAACACGCACACACACATACACGCGTATACACAAACGCGCGTGCACACACACACACATGCACAAACACACGCAAACACACACACGCTTGCACACGCGCACACACACATACACACACGCACTCACGCACGCACCCTCGCACGCACACGCACGCACATACACGCTCGCATGCAAAACCACACACGAAAACACACACGCACACACACAAACACGCAGGCATGCACCCACGCACACACACACAAAGACGCAGGGACGCACGCACACACACAATCACGCAGGCACGAACACACGCGCAGACACACACACACACGCGCGCGCGTGCGTGCGCACTTTGACACACACACAAAGACACGCGCGCGCGCGTACGGACACTCACACACACACACACACACACACACACGTGCGCACACGCACACCCGCACGCGCGCACGCACATACTCACATACACACGCTGGCACACACGCATGTACTAAGGCTCGCCGCTCGCACACACACACACGCACCCACATACACACTCGTGCACACACACACACGCATAAACACACACACATACACACGTACATGTGCGCACGCGCACACACACACACAGGCACATGCACACACATACACACACACATACACACACACGTGCGCTCGCACACACACACACACAGACACACACACACATACACATACACACACATACACACACACACACACACGTGCGCACACACACACAGACACACACACACACACAGACGCACACACATACGTACGCACACACACACACACACACAAGTACGTGCACATACACAAACACATACACATACACACGCGTGCGCACACTCACACACACACACACGCAAGCACATGCTCACACACACACGCACAAACACGCGTGTGCTTGCAAACATACACACACGTGCACCCACACACACACATACACACACACACGCACCCACACACGCACACACAGACACACAGACACAATTACACACGCGCGCGTGTGCATGCACACAGTCACACACACGTGCGCACACACACTCGCACATGCAGGCACGCAC